>OY728153.1:441846619-442116335 GCA_963277665.1 Viscum album | reverse complement strand
CGCCGCCGTCACGCCACGGTCACACCTCAGTCCCACCGCATACATGCCGCGGTCAAGTCGCAGTCACGCCACAGTCAGGCCGTGGTAATGCTGTGATTTGGCCCTGCTTCAGCCCGATCTAGCCCACACCAGCCCCTTCCACCTTCATTTTAGCCCGCTGCCACCAGCATTCCAGCCCACAACAACCCCCCTGCCACCTTCAAATCATCCCACACCATCCCCCCCCTGCACCTGCAACCATCCCCCTTCCACCATCATTCCATCCCCCTTCCACCAGTATTCCAGCCCCCTTCCACCTGCATTCGAGCCTTCACCAGCCCCCAACCACCTGAAATCTAGCCCGCATTAGCCACCACTCTAGAAACCGCCCCCAGCCTCCTGCAAAACACTCATTCTAGCCCTATGCCACATAAAAAATATCCCCATCCACCAATTCCATCCCTCACCAGCCCCGACCTCCTACATCGCAGCCCGCACCAGCTCCTGCCACATGCATAACAGCCCCCAGCCACCTGCAATCCTGCTCACACCAGCCCCCTGCCACCTATTCCAGCCCGCACTAGCCCCCTACCATCCCCCTACCGTCTGCCTTCCCACCCACACCATCCACTCCAGCCCGTACCAGCCATCACACCAGCCCCCATCCTCTTGCATTCTAGGATGCGTGTGAAAAACACAATGCAAATCACCAAAAGGCAAGTTGAAAGAGTATCCCCTTTTATGAGCCCTCTTTTCCCCGAAAAGTATCTGTGTAAACTACTATTAATGTTCACGGAGAAGATTGGTATTGAGACACATCTTTTAACCTAAGATGAGAACCTAGCCAGAATGCCGAGAGGAACCAAATCATCCCATATAAATTCCCACCTAAATGAATCAAAATACTTTAATAAATCGATCTTGAAGGCACACCTAGGAACCCCAGAATCAAGATGGTAGGCCCACAATAATTTATAGGTAAAAATATTCTTTGGATGAATTGGTTTTGGTGCTGAGGGTTGAGGATATTTTTATACAGATTTAGATTTATATGTCTCTTAAGGTTATTTTTGTAACCATCATACTAGAGGGTCTGAGTTATAAGTGGTGGAAGTCTATTATTTAGACTAAGCCAGAAAACGAATTTTTTTTTTTGAAAAGTTTCAAGGCATTGTTCATTTGGAATTCTTTCGTAATGAATTGAAGGTGATGATGGCTATAGAATTTTCTAGGAGGGGCTGTCCATGTGGGGTGTCTAAGGGCTGTCTGGGGGGTGAAGGGGGGTCTGTAGGGAAGGGAGGAGGATGCATGTGGGGTGTCTAAAAGGGGTTGTCTGCAGGGATGTATAAGAGATGTCCGGGGGGTCTGTGTTGTAGGGTGCAGGTGGGGTGTCCAAGTGATGTCCAGGGGGTGCCGAGTGATCTGTAGGGAAGGGGGAGGGTACAGGTGGGGTGTCTAGGAGGGCTTTCCAGGGGGGTGTCCAAGGACTGTCCGGCATGGAGGGGGTTCTGGGGTCTGTAGGGAAAGGGGTATGGTACAGGTGGGGTGTCTAGGGGGGATGTTCAGGGGGTGTCCAAGGGCTGTCCGTGGGGATGATTTGAAGAGATAACCCCACAAGAAATGGGACCTAACCTCATAGCAATAATTTTGATAATGATTTTTGGAACGTTATTCCAAATAGAAATAGGTCTGAAATCACTTATATCCACAACATTTACCTTCCATGGGACTAGGGAAATAAAATTGGAGTTGAATCAATAGGGCATTGAGGCATGGTTAAAGAACTCCCTCATAGGGTTAAGGAGCTCATCATAAACTATGTTCTAGTAGAACATAAAAATTAATTTGTGAACCCATCAGGACCAGCCACACTATCAAGATTTAGAGAACAAAGGGAACTCTTAACCTTTTTCTCATCAAGGGATGAAACAAGGGATATTGTTGGATTGGTGTAGCCCGATCCGGTTGAGCCGAATGCTTGTGGCCTGCAACTGTCGCGGGTCGAGCTCCACGGTGAGATCATTGGTGGTTTAAGGGGGCAACACACCCTACTCTAGGGGTGCGGGGGATTAAGTCCCCGGTCAATATTTTCGGGAATTGTAGCAACTTTGACTACTTTAGCAGTGCGTACTTTGGAGTTCACTTTACTGTTGCACTTTTAACATTTATCCGGTAGCCATTAGTGAATTGGATACATATAGGAAATGATTTATAAGATTGAAAAATTTATAATAATATTTCATCATCTCTCCATACTACTAAAGAAATATTCTCCTCCATGAATAGCTTGAGTAGAGTTGTCATCACATTCAACTGGTCAGCCTATTCCTTGAAAACCCATTCTATAGAATCTACCTCAATTAATCCTGATGATATGAATGCACATAAACTATAACAACATGGAGATATTATTTGACTATAGACTAGATTTAGTCAACATCAACTAAATCTGAGGGAGGTGCAGAAGTAGATGTAGATGCAACAATAGGAGGTTCATGATAACTCAAAATTCCACTAAAATCTAAAATAAGTCTTTCTATGAAATATTATAAATATACAATGGATACAAAATCGGAAGGCACTGGGGAAACAAATCTCTCAACACCATGTAAAGAAACCTCTACAGGTTATGATTTGCTAGGTACATCTAAGGGAAAATCCTAAAGCTCACCTGCTTATTCAATATGCTTAACTAAGGATCCCTTAGGACATGTGCATGGGATGTCTAGGGGGGATGTTGTCCAGCAGGGAGGGCTGTCCAGGGGGTTCAGCAGGGGGGATTCTGTCCAGGGGGGTCCAATAGGGGGGTGCGGTCCAAGGGGCTCCAGCAGGGGGGGCTATTGTCCAGGGGTTCCAGCATGGGGGCTGCTATCCAGGTGGTCCAGCAGGGGTGGGGGGGGGGCTATCCAGCGGTGAGAGGGAGGGGAGTCAGCAAGGGTGCAAGGGAGTGTCCAGCAGGGGTGGTGCAAGGGGGCTTCAGCGGGGGGGGGGGGGGGGGTTCCATCAAGGGGGGTCTAATAATTTGGGGGGGGGGGCTTTGTCCAGGGAGTCTGGCATGGGGGGTTGTTGTTCAGGGGGGTTCAGCAGGAGGCATCTGCATTCCAGTAGGGGGCTGTTGTTGTCCAGGGGGGTCCAGTATGGGGGGGTGTCCAAGGGGGTCTAGTGGGGGGTGTGATGCTATCCAGGGTGTTCTAACAGGGGGTGGGGGATGCTATCCAGGGGGGTCTAGTATGGGGCGAGGGGTGTTCAAGGGGGTACAAGGGGGTGTGTGAAAGGTGTGATAGGGATGTGTGTATGTGGGGGGGGGGGGGGGTCGGGGGCCTGCTGTCTAGGGGAGTGCAAGGGGGGTGTCTAGCAGGGGTGAAAGGGGGGGGGGTGTCCAGTGGGGGTGGTTCAAGGGGGGTACCGCATGGGGGGGGGGTGTCCAAGGGGGTCCAGTAAGGGGTTGCTGGTGTCCATGGGGGTCCAACAGGGGGGGTGTCCAGTTGAGTCCTGTCGGGGAGGTGGTGGGGGCTGTCCATGGGGGCTAGGGCTACTGTCCAGGGGGTCCAGAAGGGGGGTGGGGGGCTACTGGCCAGGAGGTCCAGCAGGGGGGTGCAAGGGGTGTGCCAGAGGGTGCAAGGGGAGCAAGGGATGTGGTGGGGGTGCTGTCTATGGGGTGGGTGTCATTTAGAGGTTCAAGGAGGAGGGGTCCATTAGGGGTGGTGCAAGGGTGCTCCAGCAGGAGGGATGCTCTCTAGGTGGTCCTGCAGTGGGGCTTCTATCTAGGGGGTCCAATAGGGGGTGGGAGGGGCTGCTGTCCAGGGGGTCCAACAGAGGGGGGGGGGTGCTGTCTATGGGGGTCCAGGAAGGGGGGTGTGGGTGTTGTCAAGGGGGTCTATTAGGTGGGTGGGGGGCTGCTATCCATGGGGTCCAGTAGAGGGGGCTACAGTCCAGGGGGTCTAGCACGGGGGGTGGGGGGTGCTGTCCAAGGGGGTCCAGTAGAGGGAATGGGGTGTACAAGTGGGGTGCAAGCGGTGCACGGGATGTGGGGGGTGGCTGCTGTCCAGGGGGTTGTTTTTTTAATGAAATGGGAAGGGTTTTAGCCATTGTTCCTTAAACCGTGGCTGGTATTATCATGGCTATAGGGCCAAACCTATATCCACTGTTTGAACCATGGATATGGGGATATATCCAGGGTATGAAACCGTGGTTATAGGGCTATATCCACGGTTTTTAACCGTGCCTATTTGTCTATAGTCATAGTTGGTACTGAGGATATAAGGCTATACTCATGTTTTGAAACCATGGCTATATTGTTGGCCCTAAATCCAAGACAATACCATCCACGGTTCCAAACCGTGGCTATAGCCTAATTTTCTAGTGTATATATATATATATATTATTGGCTGTCAGTATTAACAAACTGATATATATTATCTATATATTCTATCATATGAATATACATATGAATATATAATATATCCGAATATACATAAATATATATAATTATACTTATAGATAAACAAAATATATATATATATACGTGTGTGTGTGTGTGTGTTTGTTTTGTATATATGTATTTATTTATTTATTTACGCACACACAAACATAATTTATAAATGTATTTAAAAATAATCTTATAAATATATTTTAATGTATGAATAAATATACAGATAAAAAAATATAAATATATATAAATAAGTTGATTTAAATATAAATATATAAATATTACTAAATATGTCTATTAATATATATATATATATATGAATATATATATTCCTAAATTGATTTATGAATAAATATGACTATATATATATTTAAATAATCAAATATATCATTAATGGGAGAAAGAAACAATATGGATTAGTGGTAAACACTAATACACATATATCCATTCACACCATTAAAAATGGCCTTTAACAGTGCTAAAAATCATAGTTAATCAGATATATGATAAGGGTATCCTTTATCAATGCTTTTTTAGCACTGATAAAGGCCTAGCCTCCTACAGTTTGCATTTTATATTACAACTCACCCAGAAAAAAAAATTGTAGTTTAAACAACACACCCAGAAGTAAACCTGCTATATACATTTAATTGATATCATCAATAAAAAAATGTACACCCATCGTATTTAGAAATAAAACACTACTATTTACATTTCAAACAAAATTTTTATAAACTTACATGTACAGTTTTCCAAGAAACATTCTAAAACATTTATATTTCATATTTTGATGCCCATGATCCCTTCTCAAAAATGTCCACCCATGGTATCAGTTTCCTAAAAGATCAACTCAACCTGAGAAAAAGATTCCACCTATATAATATAAAGTATTAAGATATTAATAATATAAATAAATAAATTAAACATTAATATGAAATAACACATTAATAAAATATCCAAATTTAATAAAAATGAAACATTTGGAGTCATACCATTCATATCATGAGTCCTATTGAGATGGGGTTGATTCATATACGTTGAAATGAGTAATGGATCATTTAACTAAAATATCAACACAATTCGAATGTGTTTTCTCGGTTTTGTGTATGTAACATTTTCTATTATTAAAATTATTCTCAATTTTAAACAAGGAAACATTTAGAGTTATACTGGCCACACCGTGTGTCATATTGAGGTGTAGATAATTCCTACCCATCCCAAATTATTGATGGATAAGTTTTATAAAATATCAAAACATCTGAATTCATTTTCTTGGTTTTTAGTATGTCCATTGAGTTTTTTTACTAAAATAGCAATTCAATATGGAAACATTAATTTAGTTTCATACTGGTCATATCGTGAGTGGGTTTGATGCGAGACTACTTCATACACATCAAAAATGAGTTATGAATCATTTTACAAAGTTAATAAGAAAATCCGAGCATGTTTTCATGGTTTTTAGTGAGTGACACATTTTGAACTAAAATGTAAATTTTAAACTGATAAGAGACACTTTTAGTAATAACGATCACACCAAGCCTTAGATTGAGGATTGGATGACCCCTACGTGTCACAAATTACTCATGGATAATTTTCCTAAAGTATCAAAACAATATGAATGCATTTTATCAGTTTTCAATATGTCACTTGTTGTTTTTACTTAAATTAATGTCAATTTTAAATAAAAATAGACACATTGAGTTATATCGGCCACGCCCTGAATCATATTGAGGTTTGGTTGATCCATACACACAAAAATAACTAATATATCATTTTCATAACATATAAAAAAATATGAATGTGTTTTCTCAATTTTTAGAAGGTCGCTTATTGTTTTTACTAAAATTAATGTTAATTTTAAATAAAAAGATACACTTTGAGTTATTCCTATCATAATGTGTGTAATATTTAGATTATATTGATCAATTAAAATCATATATGACTAATATATAATTTTCCTAAAATATAATATCTTTAAAAATGCGTTTTCTTGGTTTTCAGTATGTCAATTTATGTATTTACTTAAATTCATGGAAATTTTTTAAAATATAGAGACACTTTGAGTTATACCGGAAAAAATATGCATCTTATTAATGTATGGTTATGTCCTACATGTCAAAAATGAATAATTTATTATTTTAATTATGTATAATAATAATATGAATTTGGTTTCTCAGTTTTAATTATGTCACTTGATCTTTTTACAAAAATTAATATCAATTTTAAATAAAAAGACACACTTTGAGTCATACCGGTCACACCACGCATCTTATTGAGGTGAAATTAAATCCTACACCTCATAAATGAATCATGGATAATTTTACTAAAATATAAAAACAACAAATATATTTTTTCTCAGTTACCAGTATGTCAGTTGTTGTTTTTACTTAAATTGATGTAAATTTTAAATAAAAAGAGACACTTTGAGTTATAACAGACACGCTATGCATTGTATTGAGGTGGGATTGATTTAGATGTTTTGTTTTGTGATTCTTACATAAATAAATTTTCCATGTTGATATCCATGTTGTTAGGGATGATAAATTACTTTCCAACAGATGGAAATTTTTTAGGATACAGCATTAAAGGAACTAAAGAGTGTCATGTTTTTAAAAAAGGTACACATTCAATTATGTCGAAACATTCATCAAAGATTATGTTTCTAGAATATTTTATATTTATACCCTAATGGGATAATTACCTATATTAGGTGAAATCATTTTATGGAAGTTCATAAGAACATACAACACCATATCCCATAATAGTTGATCAATTGTTTGAGAAATTAAATGATATGGATAGTACTTTTGGTAGACCATTTTTGAAAATCCTTATGAAAACTAGTTGGAAAATGTGATCATTTTTTTTCTTATTATTCTAGAATTTTTTGTACAACTACCATTTTCTTGATTTTATTAATTTTGATAAAAAATTATGTGATAGATTCATCGTTACATTGATAAATGCACCAAGAAAACAAAACGATGGAATTATGGCTAGGTTGGATATGGTTCACATAGGAATATGAGAATAGCTGGTTCCTATGAAGGGTCAAAAATGATATCTTTTTCCTCTACCTACTTACACTCTTTCCAGGTAAGAGAGATATCAGTTTTTCAACTTCTTGAATAATGTAAAGGTTCCATATAGGTATTCATCGAATATCAAGAATATTGGGTCAATAAAAAATTTGAAGTAAAAGGGTCTAAAATCACATGAATATCGTATTTTAATACAAGGACTAATTACTATAGATTTTTGTTTAATCTTTTCCTATAATTCCCTTCATACGTTAACCAATATTTATTTCTTCTTCAAAGCTATATCCAAAAAAGATATAGATCTGATGAAATTTACAACTATAGAAATATAAATAATCATCATATTATGTGAATTGGAAATGTTCTACCCTTAAAAGTTCTCTGATATAAGGGTTCACTTTATGGTTAACATAGTGAGTGATATTAGACTTTTTGTCCCAATACACTATAGATGAATGTACCCCATTGAATGGTAAATGATGTTTTTTAATGGGTATTTCAAAAATATAATTTAACCAGAGGGTTTTAATGTAGAGCGATATATTGTTGAGGATTCCATTTAATTATTTAAATAATACATATCAAGTGTGGAAATATTTTGTCTACAAAAATCTTATCACACTGGGAAGATTGAGGGTGATAAAATTTTTGGAAGAGATGTTCTCAAAATCAATATTGTAGATCAGAAGCAGAACCACCATTACATTTTTCATAATTGTTTTGAGGTTCCACCATATGTTGAAATACACAATGAAATTATTAGGCATTTTAATCCATAAAGGGATGAAATTTATAAATCAAATACACATAATAAATAGTTTATAGAATGGTTTTTAGGACTATATTTTTAATGAGTCAGATGAAAATCCATATTCAATTTTAGACCGAATTAGATGGTTATCAAAGACCAAGTGTGTCTGAATTATATTAAAATTGGTTCTATAATTAAGGGATATACATTCTCTACAAATGGACATGATGAAGACAATTCCATCAAAAATAGTGGAGATACACTTGTGGATGAAGAAATGCCATGTTTCTAATACTACGGACAATAATATATTTTACATTAATATGTCATACATTGGCATCATAAAACAAATATGGGATTTGGTTATACAACATTCCCAAGTACTGATTTTTCAATTCAAGTGGGTTGATAATAGGTGTTATATTAAAATAGATGAAATGAGCTTCATGAAAATTAATTTCAATAAGAAAGGGTACAAAGATGAACCATTTATAATAGAATAATAGGAAGAACAAGTATTTTATGTTCTAGATCCTGTAAAGTGAATGTGATCAATATTCTATTATCGACCAAAACAGTGAAGGGTCAGATGAAAATTAATAGAGTATTGACACTTTCATTTGGACTATGTAATCATTTTAGATTGGTCCCAATGTAGATTATTTTCTATTTCAGAGGAGACCACAATAAATGGATTTCGATAGTCGATAAAGGGGTCAAATCCCTTCATCGTTTAAAAAAAGGGAGTTCAATAATCAAGTATATTTTTTGTAATATACATTGTGTTAACTATTGTTATTATCTATACTCTATTGTATTTATGTTGTCTAAATTAAATGTTAAACCAATTCTGTAGATAATATGTTTTACAGATGTAGGTTCTCCCAATCCTGATGAACAATAGGTCTTTTAAATCTATTATTTCTCACAGTACATAGGAACAACGAACTTCTGTATGTGATGGTACTCCCAATCCAGAGGAATAATAGGTTTCTCATCAAGATTCTACTCTCAGTGCATAGTTTCAATGACTATATTCACATGATGATGCTACTGATCCATATAAATAATATATTGATGATTTTGAAACCAAATAAATGGTTGGTGATGCAGGAACAATGATTCAGAAAAAATAAGAGTTCCATTGTTTGGTGGTGTTAGAAAAAATCATTAAGTTTAAATTAAAATACATAAAATATGAGGTCACATGGAATGCACGAGGACATCATGTTAACTCCCAAAATACCATATTCAGTAGTTACATAAGAATCGCCACTCAGTAATGTGTTCCAATTGAAGTAGAATCATGGAACCATGTTGGGACGGTTACTTATACATTGATGAGGGAATATATTACTGTAACATTATGACATAATTTCATTATTTTTTGAAAAAATAAAATAACGAAACATAGAATTAATCTTCATGATCCCTTGATGTGTGAATTTATATTAGATGGACCCATAACACAATATGTATTAATGATTTATGGTAATATTTATAAAGGCTTTCACACAATTCTATTGAGACATAATCTTAATGATACTGAAGGGAAAATAAAACCACACCCACTACTATTCACACCTGATAACCCAAGATGCATGGGATGTGTTTACTGGACATTGTGCAGTGGTGTCTTTTCAAGAACATTGTGGATATTAATACATTTTTGGCAATACATATATTCATCACTTTGATCAAATTTTGTTATTTATTAAATAAAAAATGAGTGATGAAAATTAGTGACAGGCAGAAAAACCAACGTACCCCTACAATAATGTAAGGATGTGGTATGCTTCTCTTGAAACAATTGTTATGTATTTAAAATCTATTGTAACACTTTTATATATTATGAAACAAAAAAATAATTATTTCACTCTGTTTACATAATGATTGAGGAATAAAAATCACAACAAATTTCAATCTCATTCCATGTGTTTTGGAAGGGAGAATGTGTAAATAAATAGAGGATACTAATAGATGAAAATACATAAAATGATGGGAAACATCTGTATGTATGACATAATAATTTATTTTGATTTAAATCCCTATTACATAACAATGATTAATTTTTTTCCTATATTTTCTATATGAATTAGTCATAGGAATCATCTACACCTATACCAGATGAACACCTACTATTAGTGGTGTTGAATAAGACAGAACAGTATGGTCACGTCATAGGTACAAGTTTTAGGGTGACATCCCCGAAAATATTTTGATAACAAAATAAGAGTATAAATATATGGAAATGAAATAGAAAAAAAATGACTAGGTAGACTTGATGAAAAATAACAACGGTAAAGAGTGTTACTAGAGACATTTATGGGGTTAAGAAAAGAGAAACAAATAATTCAAGAACAATCATTTCTTAAATATCCTTCCCCACCCCCACCATCATTGAGGTGAGCCATTCACCTCAACGAGCTACCTTTTCCTAGGTAATAAATGATCTAATAATTCTTTATATTAAATTTAAATTAGATAGACACGGATACCTTTCCTGTACTACTATTATATTAGGTGATACTTACTATGATTTATATCTATCAACACCCACCAATTTCATTGTATAGAGGGATACAGTGTTCAATATTAAAAATGACATGCTACATAATAGAAAAATTCCCAAAGGTCATGTGAGAGTGTTTATTAGGATAGACCACGAGTTGTGCACTGAGCTACCTATTCCAATTTATGAGAAAGGTATTCATAACATTCACCAAACTATTGGAACATCAATTTCATATCCTTCACATCTTGTAAAAAAACATGTCAAAAAGGAGGTATTCATTTCTTATTTATTTTTCATACTAAAACTTTAACAATTAATGAAACATAGTCTGAACTGATAAATATTATTACAGAAAAACAAAGTTAATGGGATGAAACAAAAGTTTGACTCAAAAACATCTATAGGATCAACCAAACAATAAAAAATATCTTCTAAAACACATTTACCCTTCCCATTGAATATTTTTATTTACTAACATTAATGGTTCATGCGGTTGAAAAGTTACAAATTGGTAGTAGTCACGTAGTTTATTTTGAAGAAAAAATATATAGAGAGTAAGTTACTTACAACATTTCTTCTATTAATTTAGTTGAAATCCTCAACTATGAATGTCTAGGAGGCTTAGTTGTAAACTTATACATGAGGTTTGATTTTATAATTTAATTTTCCAAAATATGACATAAAATGTTAATTTCATCTAAATAAATTACATATTTTTTGTAGGTGTATATATCAATACAAATTCAAGATATTTACCCATAAAAAATTTGACTCATTAGTCCTCACATCACCTCTACAGACCAAATAAAAATAAATTCCAAACAAATGGATACAATATTGGAAAACCTATGAAAATCGTTTGAATGAAAACTTGGTGATGAAATACTCTTATTAATACCAATGATGAATGGATAAAAATCTATAATTTAATTATATCCCACAAATTTTTCATTTATTTCAATAATTATTCATTTCTTTTATTTTTAGGAAGCACTAGATGATCATTATGGTCAATTTTGATACTCCAAATATTTATTTCTTGGATTCACTCGATGTATTACTACCAAACTGACCACATAGGAGAACGTTTTTAAATTTTTAATAAACTACATAAAAAATTTTAGCAATAGAATCCATGTTATATATTTTATATTCTGTTTTAATTAAGATTCTATTATTATAGGGTGGTGTTTAAATATTGTCTAAATCATGGCATGAAGACAAACATTGCGCACAAGGACCCTGAAAATTTCTACAACTTCATAGGTAATAGGGTATATATAATAATATTTCACTATAAAAAGACATATCAAATCAAAGTAATTATTTTCATCAATATTTCTACAGTGTATGAAACAAGAAAATGGAAAATATTGTGATCATTATGATTATAAATTTATGAGAGAGATCATATTCCATCAAAAAACAAACATTTCCGAATAGATATTTTCAAAGTTTATTACTACCTCATTTAAAATATTTATTAATATTTTTTGTATTTATATTTTTTAGTAATATTATAACTTTTGAAAAAAATCATATTCAGAAGATGATATATATTTTCATAGAAAAAATGGAAATCATACCTGATCACTGAATGTATACAAACAACATTAATATATTACTTCTAAAGAAGTAATGGATTGTTTCATATTTATGTTTAATTTATTTATTTTTAGTATTACTCACATAAGATTTTTTTTCTCATACGATAGGATTACTTGGAAGTTTGGATTTTTTAGAATCTTTGGGTCATGTATGAATCAACAATGCCTCAATATGACACATGGTGTTATTGGAATGAATCCATGTGTGTCTTTTCATTTATATTTGTCATTAATTTTAGTACAATATACAACTCAGATACTCAAAATTGAAAAAAAAGAATTCATATTATTCTGATACTTTAGTAAAATGATCCATAATACATTTAAGATCTGTAGGAATCAACTGCACCTTAATCTGACACATGGTGTGACTAGTATGAATCAAAGAGTTTGTTATTAGTTTAAAATCTACATTTTACTTCAAAATGTGTCACTCACTGAAAATAAACAAAACCCACTCATATATTCTTGAAAATTTAGGATATTTATTCGTAAATCATTTGTGATGTGTAGGAATTGGCCTCATGTAAAACTAATACACAATGTTACCAGTATGATTCAAAGTGCGTGTTTCCAGATTGAAATGAAATTTTAGTAAAAAAGGCAAGGGATATACAGAAATCCATTAAAATATATTTTTATTGTTCTGATACTTTTTGGAAAATGATATATGTGTCCTTTTGGATGTGTAAAAATCATTTACACCACAATATGACATACGATGTGACCGGTATGACTCCATGTGCATCTTTTTATTTAAAATTCACATCCATTTTAGTAAGAATGAACAAATTGCGTACAAAAAACTGATAAAAAACATTCTCATTGTCTTGATACTTTAGGGAAACAATCCATGAGTAATTTAGTATCTGTAGGAATCTTTCAAACCTCAATCCGAGGGATGGTGTTACCGGTATGACTACAAGTTCATCATTTTTATTTAAAATATAAATCAATTTTAGTAAAAATTATAATTGACTTAATCAAAACCAAAAAAATCATTCTAATTGTTTAGATATTGTAGAAAAATGATCAATGAGTTAGTTTAAATGTGTATGAATTAACTGCAAAACAATCTGAGACATGGTGTGATCGGTATGACTCTAAGTCCATCATTTTGTTTAAAATTGACAAAAATGTTTAGTATACAAGAGCATGTGATGGATTTAATACTGATAACACTCATTCATATTGTTTTGATACTTTGGGGAAATGATCCATCAGTCATTTGTGACATGTAAAAGCCATCTGAACCTCAATCTGAGGCATGGTGTGACCGGTATGACTCCAAGTGCGTCATTTTTATTTAAAATTTGCATCATTTTTAGTAAAAAGGAAAACAAACCTACTAAAAACCATGAGAATTAATTATTATTGTTTTGATACATTAGAAAAAAAAATTCAACAGTCATTATAGATTAGTAATAATTATCCAAATCTCAATCTGACTCACGGTGTGACTGATATGACTACAAGTGCATTTTTTTTTAAATTGATATAAATTTTATTTAATGGAAGAAGTGTCTTACTAAAAGTTGAGAAAAATAATTTGTATTGTTTCGATACTATAATAAAATTATTCATGAGTTATTTGGGATGTGTATGAATCAACTACACCTCATCCCGAGTCACGGTGTGATCAGTATTACTCCATGTGCGTATTTTTATTTAAAATTGACATCATATTTAGTAAAAATACAAGTGTGGTATTGAAAACCATGAAAATTAAATACTATTATTTTTATATTTTAGGTAAATGTTCCATGAACCATTTGTAACATGTACTAAGTAGTCAAACCTAAATATGTGGCACAATGTAACAGCTATGACTCCAAGAGTGTCTTTTTCGTTTTCAATTTACATCAATTATAGGAAAAAAGAAAATTGACCTACTCAAAACTAAGAAAACACATTTTAAATGTTTTGATACTTTAATAAAATGATCCATGATACATTTTATACTTTTATGAATCATCCTCCCATGAATATGATGCACGGTTTAACTTTTATCACTATAAGTACATCTTTTTGTTTAAACTCTTTGTAAATTTTAGAAAAAGGAAGAAGTTTATTAATGAAAATTGAGAAAATTAATTTGGAATGATTTGATAAATTTTATAAACAATTCATGAGTGTTTTGGGATGGGTAAGAAGTAGCCACACCTCAATATGTTGCACGATGTGACTGGTATGACTCTATGTGCATCTTGTTATTTTAAATAGACATCATTTTTTAATAAGATGGAAGAAGTGATGTATTGAAAATCAAGAAAAATAATCTAGATTATTTTGATACATTAGGGAATTGATACATGAGTTATTTTGGTTTTTTAGGAGTCACATGCATCTCCATACAATGCACGGTGTGACTGGTATGACTAAATGTTCCTATTAAAAGTTTAAAATTGACATTTTAGTTCAGAACGTATGCCACTCACTATAAACCATTAAAATGAGCCCTAATTATATTGATAATTTAGGACATCAATTAATAAATAATTTGTGACATTTAAGTTGGATTATCATGTAGAAAACTTAAGATGTGACCAGTATGACTCAAAGTACATGTTTCTAGTCTGAAATGACATTTTAGTTGAAAGAACATGTAACATACTAAAAACCCACCAAACGTATTAAGATTATTTTGAAACCTTAGGACAATGATCCTTAAGTAATTTTTGATATAAAAGAATCAACTATACCTCAATCCCACACACAGTGACATCGGTATTACTAGAAATGAGTATTCATTTAAAATTGACATACTCAAAACTGAGAAAATGTGCTTGAATTTTTTTGATACATTAGGAAAATGGTCCTTACCTCATTTGAGACATGTTGTAATCAGATGAACCTAAATATAATTCATGGTGTGACCAGTATAACTCAGTGTGTATTTTTATTTAAATTTTTAATTTTTATAATGTATTCATTCATAATAATGTTTAATTTATTTCTTTATAATATTACTAACATAATATTAGTCTTATTATATAAGTGGATTATTTTGATATGGTTGAGGTTATTTGTTCAGTAACAGATACCATGGGTATACCGTTTTTAGATGGGATCACGAGTGCCAAAGAAAAAAATTAATGATTTAAATTGTTTGCATATAGTAATTTTAAATGTAATTATACAAAACATTGTTTGAAATGTATATAGTAATGTATTTTTTAATTATGATGTAAAATGTATTTCAATTAAATTATATAATTTCATTATGGGAGGTTATGGTGTTATGTATTTGTGTACATGAGATTTTTTAGGGTGTTTTTATACAAACTACACAATGTACCAGTTACGGCCTTTATCAATGCTAAACTATCGCTGATAAAGGGCCCCCATCTAACAACACTACAATTAACATTTTTTATCTTTTTTAAATTTATTTTTCACGATGTGAAGGATCATTTCTGTAGTAGTTTAAATAAAAAAATTATAACGATAATAAAATTATAACCATATGAAATTTATAATCAGAAATAAATTATAACAAAAAATTAATTACAATCGTGAAAATTTATAATCAATAAATATGTGTGTATGAAGAAATAAAGGAATGGATATATTTTATTAGAAAAAAATAATGAATAAATATAATAACAAAAAAAAAGGTTAATTTTCAAATGATAGAGATTCAAGTAGAAGATCCATGAATAATAGAGCCAAAATTGAGATATGCAATCTTCAGATTACAACCAATGAAAAATTGGTTTAGATAAAACTTGATATTAAAGGATGATAATGGTGGAACTTGAATGAGATAAAAGGAATGATTCTTTTGTGGGATAAATTCAGATGATCATGGTGGAATGTGAGTGAATCAGGATGAACATGACAACAAGAAGGGGAAGGGATGCAAATGATGTAGAAATATAGTTGAAGGAAAGAGATGGAGAATAACCATGTATCACGAATGTTAGGGCTTCAAGAGATTAGGAATCAAAATAATGAATAGAAAAGAGAAACTCGTATATTTTCAATTTTATAAAATGTTTTAAGGTGTCTTTTTAAATGAATCCTCAACATATATATAATCCAATTACAAAGTACATAACTCTAATGGAAAAGATGAAATTCAACTATTTGACCCTCAAAAACTCCTAAAAGAATCTCTAAAATGAGCCGCACGATTTTCCTCACTCCCAACGAAGGAAAAACAACAAGAAGAGAATAAAGGAACCAATGATATGATGATGTCGTTAATAGACCCAAAGGCTTGGTGGCTACCTTCATCCTCCTCCATTACATTGATAATAACCTGATAATTAGATTCGACCACAATATCCTTCTAGATAAGAGACGAAATGAACTTCATACCCATCGAGATAGACGTGGCCTATGCTATGATAAGAGACTTAATATCAATGTTTGACAAATAAAGAGTCATATTAATAGAGTCTTTATAGTCCTGGAGAACTCCCACAAGATCAACGAATACATCACCAGGAATCACTACGTCAGTATTAAGATTGAAAACACACTAAGGGGGAGGAATGCATCTGATAGGAGGGGGATGAAAAATTATTTGATAATTGATGTTAAAACACACATTTTGAAGTATCTTATTGCATAAACGATGTAAAAACTCACACTAACATAGCTTTAACAATGTTTATCCATTAACCGATGTTAAAACTATCTTACTGTGAGTTTTAAAATTATTAATATATAAATGACCATTCATGATGTATATTTTACATATATGTAGGTCAATTATACTCACTCATTAATATATTTATTGACCAAATTCATTGGAATCATATATTTATTTAAATATATATTTATTTATTTATAATTATAATTATAAATATGAAAATTTAAAGAGTATTTATTTATATTTAGAAATATAATAAAAATAATGAATATAATAAATATATTTATTCTTTAAAAAGTATTGTAATATTATAATTATTTAAATATATAATTATTTATTTATAAATTTTTAAATATTTTTTAAAAAATTATATTTATATTTGAATTATTAAAAAAGTTATATTAATTATAAAGATACATTTTTTAATTAATGTATACAAAAAAAATTATTTTGGAATATAAATATAATAATTTTATATAAAATAATAATATTTATTACAAAAAAAATTAATTAGACTTAATAATATAGTTGTTCCAAGATTATATGGTTTCATCGTAATTAATTCATTTTTTAGAAAATGAGTAAAGATGACAGTGACTGACTTTCCAGGATTCAAAACTAGGGCTCTCAGTGGTGGTTGTTGAGGAGGCTTGTCCACCTTCACCTATTCATTCCCCTCTTTTAAGATGAATCCCCCCCATTCAGTGCTCTGAAACATAATATTAACGCGACGACATCATGGGATGGTTTTTTTGACCATAGGGAAATCCACAGGGATCACGCTGGCTCTATTACTGCGGCTCCTAATTCTTCATAAATTTTTGGTAGGACTCCTCCTTTGGAAAAGGCTATGACTATTTGAAAGGGTTCGTGGTTCATCTTGTCTCTTCGATTGATAGATTTTGTGGTTGAATTTGATTGTTAAGTTATTATCAGCGAACTAAAGGAGGATGGAGGTGGCCTCGAAGCCTATGGTTCCATTGTTGACATCATTATATCTTTGGTGCCTTTTTTCTCTTGTTTTGTTCCTTTATAATAATATAGGGAAATCAAGTGGCTCTTTTTTGTTGCTGCTGTTGGGAATCATTGGGTCCCTAATTGATGTATTTCATCGTTTCCTTTAGAAATATGTAATTTTGTATTTGGATGATATCCATGGTTTTAGTGTTTTATTTAAAAAATAAATAAATACCCCCTTATATCATCACTAAATAAAGCATTGATAAAGGGTACACCTTTATCTGCATTTTGGTTAGCACTAATAAAGGGTAGATTTATCAGCATTTTTATCCAGTGCTGAAAAGACCACCTTTTTATCAGCGCTTTCTACTTTGCACTGATAAAACCTAGCACATCACTTTCCTATATATGTGGTAGTGAATTTATGGAATCACATTTTCTTGGATTCTGACACCAACATTAGCAGCGGTTTAAACCATCGCCGAATCAAAAAAATAACTATCTATAAATGATGATTTTCTTATAGTGGATACATAACTCATTTATGATGTATATGAATGGACTACATGTCAATCCAACATATTATGTGTCTAGTATGAATCAATGTTTGTGTTTTCAATATAAAATTGTCATTTTAGTTTAATGATATAATTATTTACAATTATTTAAAGAATTATGAAAATTTTTAAGTTATAATACCATTAATATATTCAGTAATTTCTAATATAATTTATGAAAATATTTAATTAATAATGTAATTAATAATTCACAATATAATTATTAATTAAAAATATAATTAATAATTAATAATTAATTTTAAAAATAAAAATATTATCATTAATAATTAAATTAGTAGAATAACTGATAATATCCTTAATATATATAGTAATTAATAATATAAATTATCATATGTGAATTATATAAAATTTAAATTTAAATTTTTATATTTTTTATGAACTGCTACTAAGATATAAATTGGTTTTATCGGGTGGAAGAACATTTGTACAGAGGTTTATAATTGGAGGAAACATACTAATGTAAAAAAAACAATAATTTAAAAAATTCCACCCTATTTATTTTGAACAAAAACATAAAATTATATAAAAATCCTAATATTTTATTAAAAAACATATTAATTGAAAATAAATTTTAATTTATAGAAAAAAATGTACTTTTTTGTTATAATATGTCTCCTAATTAATTTATAATATTGAATTAAAAAAATAAAAAATTATAAATTTAGTTGTTTTATCAACTTTAGCTATTAAAATTGATAAAAAACCAACAAAAAACTGGTTATTAACCAATTAATTTTTTTACTAACAAATAATAATTTTAGTATAACAGTTCAGTTCTTCTTTATTGGGTTTTCAATTAATAGTTCTATTAACCACTTATTTTCCCACCCCTAAGAACCATTTCAGATTGGGGGGGGGGTAATCTCTAAAAAAAATCATTTCCATTTACAAGTGGTTAGATAAAAAATCACAATATTACAAATATATATACATATATATATATATATTAAATATTGTATAAAGGTTGATGTGAGTGAAATGTTATATTATTGAATTGAAGTCAACATTAAATATTATATTCCAGTAAACTATTCTAAAAATATATTATATAATAAAAAATTCTAATTCAAAAAAATTAATAAAATCTACTTCTTTGTTAGTCAGGATGAAAATGTTCATTAAAAATCACCCAAAATTAAGGATTTTGGCTTGTCAAGTACCCATAAAATTTGAGATAATTAAATCCCAACTCGTTTAATTTTTTCAATCCCTAATCAATTTATAACCCATTTATTTTTTAACTCATTTTTTTTAAATATATTCAATTATATTTTTAAATATACCCAAACTGGTTTAATTAAAGATACTTTTATTATTTTTAATTTTATACACTATTTATAAATCTAAAATCAATTGATATCAAAGAAAATAAATATTTTTTATAAAATTTTATTTAAATTTTAAAATAAATCATTATTCAGTTAACAATAATTAATTTAATATGATTTAGAATTTATTTTTAGTTTATAATTTTAATATGAACACTACTCAAAATACATAAATAAATTGGATAGTTTTATTATTTTTTTAATATTAATTCTATAAATTAATTATAATTAAACAAATAGGGTTTGTTACTTCCTCGATATCAATCGATGTTATAAATAAAAGAATTATCTATCCCACCTTTCTAGATATTTAAGTACGGGAGGAATGTTTGCAACGGGAAAGTAAAATATAAAGGATGATGGTACTATATAATTGTGGAGGGTGTGTTTTCAAACTCCAAGCCTCAGACTTGATTACCCTTTTCTCTAAAACCCCTCACCCCAAATGATGATAACGAAAATTTTATAGATATGAATGATTGGAACTTGGTGGAAGTCATGTTTTAGAGGAATATCATTAGAAAAGGTCAAAAAATCTAGAGTAGTCACTTAGAGTCCCTTGACCCCTGATGAAGCTGACAATGGGGTCTTAAATAGAACAGGTTATCACCAATGTGTTGATCTTATCCCAGTAGAGAATGGAGGAATCCTACATGGGACCCTGTCCAACTTTCCCCTTCACCTAGGATCACTTCCCCAGGGTACCTATGAATGGAGATCTAAAATTTACCCCATCCCTAGAACCATATAACCCTCGGGTGACAACACTTGTGGATGATTTTTATGGTAGTGAGTGTACAACCATCCAAGTCACCTCAGTACACTCCTTAGGGGTACTCAAGCAAGGAAATATCGAAGGTACCACAACTCCTGCACTGAAAATCCAAACTCCTAAGGGGTACCCAAGAAAGGGGAACCCAAACATACCCTATCTCCCCCAGGGCACCCAATATGCATGAATGAACTCCCCAACATGCAATGTACTGGATTTAAACCAACCTATTCTAATTGGAAATGATTATCATAAGAAAGGATTCTTTATTACGCCATGTTTTTAAGAATTGTTACAATGGAGGGTGGTGTCCAGTCCTCCCCCTCACCTGGGAACACTCCTAGGGGGTGACTAATGAGATCCAGAGGTTATACCAATCAGGGAGGTCCTAGTGGAGGTGGAATGTGGTTGAGGCGGGATTTGGATCTGTTGGTGTGTGTGGTAAATCGAAATACAGTTGCTCTACGAGGTCATAGAATAAGATGAACGTGGTAGAGGTGGGATGTGGATGTGTCATCATATAGGGAATAGAATGGTAAAATCACTCCATGATTTCATAGTGGAGGCAAAGTGTGGTTGAGGCAGGATGTGTATGTTATGATGTGCGGGGCGGTCATGGCGGGGCAGAGTGTCGTCACGGTGTGCGGTCTTTCCAGAGGTGGAATGTTGTTAAGGTGGGGATTATTTGTGTCCGACCATCATCAGTGTGGTCATAGAGGTCGTGGAATTGAGGTTGATACAAAGCTGGTGTGTGGGTAAGTAGGGCTTTAGCACTCCAGTGTATGATATTTTTCTCAGGTTCAAATGCCAGAGGAGTCAGGGGTGTGCTGGTAGGTCTAAGAGGGTCTTGCAATGTTAAAGGGTGGGGGTGTTCGACTGGCGCGGTTAAATTGTTGGCAGTGGTGCACACGGGTGGGGATTACTAGCACCGTTGAATGGGGGTCAAGTTAAAATAAAAGGGGATGGGTCTACCCTTTGATCTACAATTTTTTTTAATTTTTTTAATTTTATCAGTGATTTTTTAGCACTGATAAAAGGGACATTTATCATCACTTTTTGAGTGTTGATAAAAGGGACCCCCTTTTAATATCACCTCGACTATCAACAATTTTTATTCAGTGATAAAGTATTTTTAGCGTAGATAAAACTCAGTTTCATAGTAGTGATTGTTGTATAGTTTCATTTGAGCACATTGAATTTCCCGATCACCTAAAAATCTTCTATGTTCATCACCCTAGTGGTTGTGAAAGGGATATTATTGGGTTATCCTACATCGATTATGAAGGGGTCTGTTGAGTTAAATATATATATGTGGGAAACCCTTGCCTCATGGAATGGGGTTATGAAGTCCTAATATTATTTACATAGGAATGCAGTTGTGCATGAAGATACCACACCAACTCACCAAGACCTATGGTGTATATGTGTTTTCATATGCTTGGATGTAACATAGACAATCAATCTAAAGATCGACATTGACATCATTTATTATTTTAACATTAAACAAGTAATTAAAACTAATATAATTATGAAATTTATTTATTCTAATTTTATTTTTCGCATCATTTAAGATACAAAATCGCCTCTAATTTTTTTTTAATTCTTCCAAATATATATTATTAATTTCATATTATATAATTCATCATATATACATAAATATTAATTTTAATCGCTATAATAAATCAAAATTTTATTTTAAAAAAAAAATAATAATGTTAAAATATTTATGCAATAACTTATTGATTATTTATTGACTAATAGTGTGGCTTCCGTGAACATCCTTCACACATTCCAGGACCTAAATTTGTAAATGTATTTTTACTTATCCCATAACAATAAATAAACTCCATTTTTTCATTTTAAAAAATTAAATGACAACAAATTTTCTAGAATCAAGATAAAGTAAAGGGAAATAAATACCATAATAGACATATATTTTTCTAAAAATAATTCCTTCAAAAAATCATAGAAAAAATTATTATTTATTTAAAAAATAATATCCCCATTTTCACTTAAAAAACATAGTTTTAAAAATTTATATTAAAATTTAAAATATCCTTAAACTAAAATCAAGTAATTACAAATTAAAAATAAATATACTTTAATTAAAAATAATTTAAAAAAATAATGAAACAGAATTTGTTAAAAAATAAATAGATAACCATTATTCTAATGTAATTTTAAATGTAAAATGAAGAACTTTTACTTTTATTTTATGGTTTTTAATTGAAATTTTTAATTTTTGTGGAAAGGAAAAGGGGTTTTTTATATTTTAAATTTAAAATTGGATCACTTATAAAAGGTAAATTTTTTATTTATCTTAATATAAAAGAATAAAATTAATTTTTTATTCAAAAATAAATCATTAAAAAATGAATATTTTGTTTTTTTTAAATAAAATAATTTATTTTTAATAATTTTTTAAGAGGAATATTGGGGATTTTTTTAAAAATTTTATAAGGGATCAAATTTTTTTAAAACAAAATTTTTAAATTAGGAATATATATTTTTTATTACTGTATACATAAAAGGGAAATTTTTATTAATTATTCATAAATAAAATTTGGTTTCTTATTTTATTTTAAAAAATAAATATTTATTTTTTAAGAGAATGTTTAATTTCATGTAAATTTTTTATTTGAAGTTTATTAATGAAGAATTAATCTCTATATTTTTTAATAAAAAATGATATTTTTTAAACTGAAAGAGAATTTTGGTTGAATATATCTTTATGAAAAGTAGTTTTTTACTTGTTTTTTACTCATTAAATTATTAATTGAGAATATGAATTTTTTTTTAATTTTCATAATTTTAAAAATAATTTTTTATTTTTTAAAAAACTGATCATCATTCCTACATGAAATCCATGGTGATATATGGTTGTAATCCATTATATCATGAATTTACTTCCTCCATCATCTTGCGACACAACACTTACTCATTGGTTTTATGAACTCAACATCATCAAATCTTTTTCATTTTATTCCTGTATAAGGTTATCATTGTCACTCCAAATAAAATTGAATTCACACTACCACTGATAGACCATTTAAGATTGCACAAAGAGATTTGACATTGCTAAAAAATATTTTTTTTCGTCAATGTCATTAAAATGATAACCCCTTTATAATTGTTTTAATTAACACTAATAAATTCCCTACTGTTGCAATGTATTGTTTGAATAACAACACACTGCACAAAATACCCCTGTATAAAAATGCACCAATATGATAATTCATAAAATAATTGAAATAAAATTTTCATTAAAAATAAAAAAAATGTATATTTCAAACAAAATTTTCTAAAATTTCATTCTAATTTACTATCCAAATACATTTGAAAAGATCAGTGTTTAATTTCATCTAGCACCTGTGACCCCCTCTCAAAAAATACTAACCATGGTATTAGTTTTCAAACAAACCACCCAACTTGAGAAAAAGAATTCTCCTTCATAAGAAAACAATTCTTTTTTTAATAATACTATAAATAAATAAATTAAACATAAATATCAAAGAATATATTTTTAAACTTTCAATTTTAAATAAAAGGACACACATGTATCACTACAACAGAAGCAAATTTACACAACGCCACCCATTAACAATGAAAAAATATGTGCTAATAAAGGGGTACCATTATTAGTAGATCTATCCACGTTGATGATATTCCCATTGGTTCCCAGTCAAATTTTTAGTTTGGGTGTCTCGGTCAGCAGTCAAATGGTAGGATGTATACCATGGTGGATTTCAATCCATGCGCAATTCTAGGTTTCTCTACCTTAGTCTTTCAAGCTATATGGATTTGACTTTGAGATAAATATATTTAATGCTATATAGAGTTTCCATGTATTCTTTTGGGGCAAGTTTCATTTGGGGATTTAATATTGTAATGGGTTATATCTCAATCCAGCTTAAAATGGATTATATTATTCATAATATTGGGGTAATTCCAAACTTTTCTAATAATAAATTTCCCTAAAAAAATAAAAAAAATCTATAAAATCTATAAAATATTAACAATTATAATATAAAAAAATTCCCAAAAAAGAGCCTAATAATAGTTTCATTATGAAGGTGGTGGATTAACTCCATTAGATGGGTGGAACTCCATCCCTAAACCATTTGTAAGTAATCACATCTACTCCATCATATAATCTTGTTGTTGATGCTACTACTGTCATCGATGCTCTTGATGTTGTATATACTCTTCCTACTCCTTAACTTATATCTAAATAGTCTCATTTTATAGCCTTGCCTCGTACTTTACAGAAGTGAAAGATGATGATATCATACACACTATGTTTTTTTGGAAGATATTATGGAGAGAGAAAATATTAATGATGGTCACCGAATTCATTTGGACTTGTCGTGGTGACACGTCATGGTGAAAACCTACCATTTATTCCCCATTTAATTTCGTAATAGATATTTAATAAAGGGTAAGCCAAAGGATGGTAAATGGAGGATATAAATGGGGATCTCCAACACCAGTTTTTATCATCAGATTCAGAAGCAACACATCTTCATCCTTGAGTGTAGTATTTAGTGAGGAGTTTATCAATATATTCAAAGCTATAATTTATTGTGTGTTTTTACCCACATTTTAATTCTTTAATTTTGTAATTCATTTCTATCTCACAATTATCGTTGAATTGATTGTCCAATTGTTTAGGATCCTAAAAAGTTGTATCATAGGAATGAGGTTTTTGCCTGATAAAATCATGGATGAACAATGTCTCTAAATGGAGAGGAAATACAAGATCTAAAAATTCAATGGAAACAATTTTTTATTGTGGAAAATGAAGATAAAAGAGGTTCTATGGAAAGATGAATGCCTACAGGTTATTGGAGAGAAACCGGTAGGTGTGATAGAGGAAAAATTGAGTGACATGGATAGTAATAATATTTTCAACATTCATTTGTCATTGTAAGACGTGGTCCTATCAAGAATTGTGGATAAAATACGGAAAATAATTTTGGGATACTCTGACAATGCTATATGAGGAAAAGTCACTCCACAATAAAATTTTCTTGAAGAGAAAATTATACACTCTTCGAATGGTGGATTCATCATCGGTGACTAACCACATCAACTCCCTCAATACCATTTTTTCTCAACATACAGTGTGAATCAATATAATTGTGGATAATTAACATGCAGAGATTCTACTCATATGTTTTGAATATTAATGTGATCAATTTATCATCATCTTCACAAATAATTTCCTAATGGATATATTTCCCTTCAATGATGTTTTAGATACGGGTATTGAAAAAGAAATTTGGTGCAATAAAAAGGAGTAAAAACATACAACTTCACACCAAGTGGTGCTATTTCAATGGAATGAAGAATAATGATGGAGTCTGGTTCCAGTGAGAACTAGAATCATGGAAGGTCTAAATCAAGGAGATAGACGAAAAAAATCAAATGTTACAATTGCAGTAAGAGGGGGTATTTCAGCAAAGACTATTGGGATAATACGGGTGGTGAGAAAAACTCTCAAGGAATTGTGGTGAGTACATATAAAAATGGAGACATATTAGTCTGTGATGCACAAATTGATATTGAAAGAAGAAAATATCTCGAAGAAGAAAGGATTATTAACTCAGGAAGAACATGTAACATGAAAAATCTACAGGAATGGTTTGACCAATATGAAACAATCCCAGAAGGGCTTTTGTACATGGGGAATGATAATAAATTTCATGATCGTTGGAGTTGGAACCATAAAACTTAATATTCATGATAACATAGTCTGAACCATCCATGGAGTACGCCATGTGGAGTGTCTCAAGAAGAACATTTTTTCCATGGGAAATTTTTTTGACATCAGATGCAAGACTCCAACAAAGAAAGGGATGATGAATTTTTTGAAGTGAGAACCTGTGTTGATAAAGGCAGAGAAGATATTAACGAACATGTATGTACTTATTGGTGAAATGTACAAGGAAGCAGAGATAGTTGTCTCATCAACTACCTTTATGGAATAGTTAACGGCGTTATGGAATCAGAATCTTGGCCATATGTCAGAACGAGGCCTAATGATTCTTGAGGATCAAATGTTTCTTCCCACAATTATGAAGTCATCCTTACTATTTTTTAATTATTGTGTTTTAGTAAGATACACTGTTAGAAGTTTGGAACATCAATGATGAGGTGCAACTAGATCATGGATTGGATTCATTCCATGGTTTGGAAAGCACTGGTTGTGTCCCTAGGAGGAGTAAGGTACATTGAATATTTCATTGATGACTATTCCAGGAGATGTTGGTTGTTTTGAATCAAGAGGAAATTGATTATCTTTGAATTCTTCGAAACATTAAAAGTGAAAAATAATATTGAATCTTAAAAGAAGATCAAGTGTTTCCGAGCTAACCATGGTAGAGAATATAGAAGCGATGATTTTGATTATTTTTGTTAAAATTAAGTAATCAAGAGGTAGTTCAGGGTGGCATACACTACTTAGCAGAATAGAGTGGCAGAGTAGCTGAATATAACCTTTTTGGACATAATAAGGGTGATGTTATAGACTACAGGTGTTACCAGGACATTCTGGGCAGAAGTAGTAAATAGAGCCTGCAATGTGATCAATCAATCCCCTTTAGTGGAAATTGATATGAAGATGCCGATGAAGATGTGGAATGGTAAAATTGATAATTATTCTCACTTACACACTTTTGGAAGTCATGTATATGCACTATTTCATGGCTAGGAAAGATCGAATTTGGAATCAAGATCCAAGGAATGTATCATCTCGTGATACGCTGGTGGTGTGAAGGGGTATTGTTAGTGGGATCCCATTGCCCACAATATTATCATCAGTAGAGATGTCATTATTTCTGAAGACAGAGTGAAAATGAATATTGATAAAGACATATAGAAAGAGAGTACAAAAACAAAAACAGTTGAGGTGACGGATGAAACAAAGAAAGAACCTATTTTCTATGAGGAATTACCAAACAATGATGATCGTGTACTAGATAATCCTAGACTACAATGACCAAATCGAGGGAAAAGAGTGACAACATGGCACTCAGATTATGTCACTGAGAGCAATGTTTAAAAATTATTATTGACATAATATGGAGAGCTATAATCTCTTTTGGAGGACACCCAGAGTCCAAATATGTCATCATGGATGGTGGCAATGAAGGAGGAACAAGAATCCCTGAACATGAACAAGACATGGGATCTTGTTCCATTACTTTATGGGAGTGAGGATATTTGGAAAAAATGTGTCTACAAGATCAAGAGGGATGAAACAGACAAGGTGGAAAGATATCGTGTGAGACTGGTGGTGAATGGATATGCTTAGAAGGAAGGTATCAATTTCAATGAAATATTTTTTCTTATTGTTAGACTAACAAATATTAAGTCAGTGATGGTGATTTGGTCTGCATACACTCTGTATCTAGAGTAGAGAGATGTGAAAAAAACATTTCTCCATGGTGACCTTGATGATGAAATCTATACTCTCTAATGAGAAGGCTGTGCTGAATAAGGTAAAGAGAGCATGGTTTTCAGGTTGAAAATTTTTTGTACGGTCTCAAACATGTGTTGAGGTGTTGTTACAAGATAATTTATTCATATATCAAGAGCCTTGGATACAATAGACATAATTTAGATCCTTGGGAATATTTATAGTGTCTATATGCTAATGATTTTATCATTATACTATTGTATATGGATGAAATGTTGGTTGCATGACCCAAAAAATGATCAAATTAAGAAGATGAAGGCACAGTTGTCTAGGGAGTTTGATATGAGGGAGTTGGGACCAGCAAACAAGACTCTTGGGATGCAAATATACTGAGACAAGAATAATGGAAATATTTGGATATAACTAAAATATTATTTGTTGAATGTCTTGGAATGATTCAAAATTAAATACTATAAGAAAATTTCTAACCCTCTTCCCATTAATTCCAATTTACCATCTACGATGAGTCATAAAAGTGAAAAATAGAGGATGGAAATGTATTGAGTGTCGTATGAATCAATAGTGGGGATTCTAATGTTCACCATGGTTTTTACATGAACATACATTGCAAATACAGTGGGAGATGTTAGTAGGTACATGGAGAATCCTGAACATAATCATTGGAGCATGCTGAATAGGATCCTGAGATACATTAGGGAAACCTCATATTTTGCATTATGTTTTGGAGGATCATATTTCACTATCTTAGGCTATGTTGATTTAGATTTTTTAGGTGATTCTGACCGGAGAAAATTCGCTACTGGTTATATGTTTACTCCTATAGTAGGAGCTATGAGCTGGATTTCAATGTTAAAGTCAGTAGTGTGTTTATCAACGATGGAGGATAAGTAAATGGCCTAATCATAGTCTTGAAAATAGATTATTTTGATGAAATGTATATTGGAGGACATCTGGAAAAAACAAGATCATATTTCATTGTTTTGTGATAGTCATGGTGCCTTTCATATTGTAAGGAATCCATATTTTCATTCCAAGATAATGCACATTGGTGTACAATATCATTTTTTTGAGAAACTGTGAATTAAATAAGTGTCAACTTATAGAAAATGAACACAAATGAAAATATGGAATAATTCTTGGTGAATACGATTGGTTCTAATATGTTCAGATACTGTAGATCCATGAGAAACCTTGTAGAGACATGTTTAGTAGGTTTACTAGATAGAAGGGATGTGTGTATATGTGATTGGAACTTAATTAATTATCCAAGTGGGAGATATGTTGGAAGATTTTATGGAGAGGGAAAATATTAATGATGGTCACCACATTCATTTGGAAACATCATGGTAAAACGTCATGGTGACACCCTACCATTAATTCCCTATTTAATTTTGTAAAACAAATTTAATAGTGAGGAGGCCAAAGGAGGGTTAAGGTAGGCTATAAAAGGGGATCTTCTACACATATTTTTATCATCTCATTCAGAAGCAACATATCTTTATCCTTAAGTGCAGTATTTTGTGAGTTTTTTCTCCATATTTTCAAAGAGATAACTTCTTGGATGTTTTCTCTTTGAAATTGAGAGATAGAGAAAGAGAGAGTTTGTACCCACATTTTTCCATAGTGAAATCCTTCTATTTTTCTTTTTTACCCCATTCATTTGGGGGGTTTTCCACATTACATCTAGTGTTTCTTCCTCAATTTTTTACATTATTTCTATCTCAAAAATATCATTGAATTGAATGGAATTTTTTTACAATCCAATTTTTTTTCTAAATTATGACATCACTTCAGTTCTATAGTAACTATTTGAAGTCTATTGTAAATGAATTTCAATCACCATCTCTTTTCAAATACCACTTTTGACCACCCACGACTATGTTTTCTCATTAAAACATTCTCGCATGAGGCCTTGGCATGACAATATTTCTTATTTTAAATACCAAATATATGAGAAATCTATATCTAATATATCCCATATAATTACAAAAATATAAATAAATTGATAAAAGTTATATTATATTAATTTAGAAAACATAAAAAAACACTAACCATAATCAGCTACTATATCTCACCAGCAATCTACCCAATACTACAATCTGGTTACATCATCTTGAACTCATCAAAAAATGTAATAAACGGTTCAACCACAAACAATATTAATTTGTCATATATATATCATATTAAATAATATTATTTACCAACTTTTGATGATTTATTCTTAAAGTACGACTCTCAACTCTGTGTGTGACATCCTTCCAGCCTCAATTATATTAGCTATAAGATGGTAGCCTCCTGAATGTATCTTCTATCAAGTAAGTGATAAATATAAATGAATTCATGGTGGGGAAACTACCACAAAATTATGTTTTCATAGAGCCACCCTTTTTCAACTCTAAAAAATACAGATAAAGGGGGTTCCTTTATCAATGCTTTTTGTAGCGCTGATATAGGTTCATCCTTTTTCATCGATTTTTTGTATTGTTAAAGGGCCCCCTTTTTAGTAATGATAAAGGGAATATTTTCAAAAAACAAAAAAAATAATATATTAATATATTAATATTTAAATATATTGATATTGATATAAATATAATATATATATTTTCAAATATGTTTTAGATAAGTATAGGTAGGAATTTACACCTAATATATAATATGTTTAGAGAAAATAGCTTATAAAATATTTTTGACAAAATTTATTAAATAATAATTTTATAATTATTATCAATTAGTAATCATTTAATAAAAAATTGAATACCCAAAAAAATAAAAAAAAATTATAAAAGATCTAAAATAAGTTGAAAACCTAACTCAAAAATCAAACGATGAAAATTTTTGAACCAAGTGTCTTTTTGATCTCTTCTACATATCAAATCGAACCCTACAATGAAAAATGAACTCTTCTTCCTCTAGATTCGTAAAGTATTTCTAGGAAGGGGAGATCTCAGTTTTTCAACTTCATGAATGACATAATGGTTCTAGAGGGGTATTAACCATATAGAAATAATATTGTTTTAATAAATGATTTAATGCTAAAGGATCTAAAATCACATGACTGTCATGTGTTACTGTGAGATCTAAATCCTATAGATTTACATTGCATTTTTTCCAAGAATGTCCATTATATGTTCACCAAGCATAGTTTCTTCTACAAAGCTATATGCAGTAATGTTATGGATCTGGTGAAATTGAAAACTATGGAAAGAGAAACTATTATCATATTATGTGATTTTGAAATGTTATTCATACTATAAATCATGGATATAATGGTTCATTTGATGGTTCACTTAGTGAGAGGGATTAGACTATGTGGTCTTATACACTATAGATAGATGAACCCCATTGAACGATGTATAAAGATTTTGAATGGGTATATAAAAAGTCAAATTTGATCAGAGGGATATACTGATGATTGATATATTTTTGAAGAAGCCATTGAATTATGTACAAAATTCATTTCAGGTGTGTAATGCATTGGTCTACTGAAATCTCATCACACTAGGTGGTTCGCGGGTGAGGAATTTCTGGAAGAGATGTAGTCACAATCAATATTGAAGATCATGGGTAGGCCCACCTTTACGTTTTGAATAATGTTTGGGAGGATTCCCCAAATGTTGAAACACTAAACGATATTCTTATGCATTTGAATAAATCATGGGCTAAAATATGGATATAAAATACAATTAATCAATAGTTTATAGAATGGATTTGGGAATATATTATTAACGATTCACGTGAAAATACTAATTTAATATCAGAACAACTTCGATGGTTAACTTGAGTACCAAGTGTGTATTTATTATATTAATATGGTTATGTAATTAAGGATTATATGTTCTATAAAAATAGACATGATGAATACAATACCGTTAAAAATAGTGGAGTTTCACTTGTGGCTGAAGCGATGCATATTTCTAGTACTAAGGACAAAAATACAATTGAAGTGAATATTTCATACATTGGCATAATAAAAAAATATGGGAGTTGGATTATACAACATTCCATGTGCCGATTTTTCAATTATAGTGGGTTGATAACATCAATGACGTAAAAATAGATGAATTTGGATTAGTGAAGTTCTATTTCAGTATGGAAGGGTGAAATGATGAACCATTTATAATGACATCATAAGCAGTACATGTTTTTTTTCTAGATACCAATAACTGAAAGTGGTCAAATGTTATGTTATCGACCAAAACCACTAAAGTGTCAGATGAAAATTCAATTAAGGGCGACACTTTCATTAGGACATCATAATCATTTCATAGAGGTCCTAATCTATATGGTGTTTTCTTTGTCAGTGGAGACCAAAATGAAGGGACTTGAATAGTCGATATAAGGGTTAAATATCATCACCCATTAAAAAAAGAGAGTTTAATAATTATGTTAATTTTTTAATATACATTGTGTTACCTCATGTTATTATATATTTTTTGGTGTATTGACGTAATAAAAATTAAATGTTAAACCACTTCTATAGATAATGAATTATGTAAATGCTGGATTCGTGGTTGTTATTTATAGTCCAAGGGTTCCTTAATATTTTGGTTTTTTTACACGGGTGTGTGGGTTATTTAATTGGGGGGGCGGATGAGCCTATAAGGGGAGCCATCTTCATAGGGTTTTCCCCTATCGCCGTCTCTTCTTGTCGCCTCATATCGACATCAGAGCTCTCATAGGAGCTCCTTCTCGGTATTTTTGTGGCGCTGGTTCCTCTTCCAGGCGTGGTGTCAAGTTACCTCCATGGGCGCGGCCATCTGGGATTTTCCCACGAATTTATGGCATGTTCTTTTAGCAGCGTGGTGTTGATAGCGGTCGTAGATCTTGCTCCTCCTGGATGGGGATCGACGCTTCGATTCTATGTCAGCTGGGGGTGCGTGCAGTGGTTCGATGTGGACTTCGGGTGAGCTTTCAATGGCGGCGACAGGATCTAGCTCTTATTAACAGCTAGGCGTCATGACTGCCTTTGTGGTTTTGTTCTCCTTTTGATTTTCTACCCTTTTGATTTGAATGTGGGTGTGGTTGAGCCCTGTTTGGAGCATGGTGATAATGGGATCTCTTTTTGCGGTTCATTTGGATCTGACGTTGTTGCATCAGCAACATGGACAAGATGCTTTGGGTTTTATTGGTGAAGTTTAGGTACGAATTTCTATTTTAGTGACGAGTTTTCTTCTGTATTCATCCAACATTTGTGTGTGATGGTATGATTTGGGTGGTGGACCAGGTGTTGGTGATGGAATTTGTGGTTTTGGGGACCGATGAAGGATTCAGAATGGGGTCTTGGATCGGGTGTGTTTGTGTTGTTTGGGGACATCATAAGTGTAGAATTTAGGTGGCCGTGAAGACTGTTTGAGGTGATATGTGTTGTATGATCTTTTTATTTTGGATTTTGGATTTTGGATTTTGGATTTTGGATTGTGTGTGATTGGTTTCATGTTTGTAAGTTCTCACTAACCCAAAAAGTGACTTATTTGAAAAAAAAAGAAGTTTCAGTTAGAATTATGCACATGCTGGTGCTCCGAATCCTAAGGAATAATAGGTCATTCAACCCATTGATGCTTTCATATTAGAGTAACAATGAACTTCTTCATGTGTTGGTAATCCAAATCTAGAGTAATAATAGGTGTTTCAATCTATTTTTGACCCCAGTGTTGAGGTTCAACAACCATATTCACATGCTGATGATACTTCTCAAGAGAAACAACATATTGATGATGTTGAATCTAAGGAAATTTTAGGTGACGAAGGACCAGTGATGTAGAAAAAATAGGTGCTTCATAGTTTGATGGTATTTTCAAAAATAATGAAGGAAAAAATGAAATGCATCAAATATGTGGTCGGATGGAATGCACAGGGCCAACATGTTAATTCCAACAAGTTCATTTTTATTATTTAATTGGAATCATCACATGGTTATGCATGCCAACTGGTATAGTTTTTTGGCACCATGGTGTTCTAGCGCTTAAGACACTAATGTGGGAAGATATTATAGTAACATTATGATATCATTTCTTTATTTTACAAAAAAATAAAATAATGAAACAATGATTTATTCTTCACTATCCCTTGAAAATTGAATTTATATTAGATAAGTCCCATAAGAAATATGTATTAATTGTTTATATAAGGATTCATAGAGGATTTCACACAATTAAAATTAGTCAAAATCTAATATAAGACGAAGGGAAAATAAAACCACATCCACTGCTTATATATACACACACCTGATAACCTAATAGGCATGAGATTTGTTTACTAGACTTCATATCGATGTGTCTTTTCAATTTAGTTGTGGCTAGTAATATATTGTTTGAAAATAAATATATTCATCACTTTGAGTGACAGTTTTTTATTTATGAAATAGAAACTGAGTGTTGAAAATAATGGAGGGTCAGAAAATTCAACATACCTCTACCGTAAAGCAAGGATGGGGTACACTTCACGTGAAAAAAATTGTACATATTTTATATCTACCGTAACACATTTATATGACATGAAACAAAAAAATAATTATGTTACTCTATGTATATGTAGATTGATAAATCGAAATCTAAATCCACTTCCAAATACACCATGTGTTGTGCAAAGTGGCATGTGAAAATAAATATGAGATACTAATAGATGAAAATACATAAAAAGGGTGGGAAACATGTATAATTATGAAATAATAAAAATTTGTTTTTCTTTAAATCGAAATTACATAAAAATGATTACTTATTTTCCTATATTTTCTATCCAACTTAGTCACATGAATCATCAAAACCTGTATCAGATGAAAACCTACTATCAGTGTCCTTATAGCGGACAGAACAATATTGTCACGTTATAGGTGTGGGTTTTGGGGTGACAACAGAAACATATTTTGAAAAAAAACAAGAGGAGGATAAATATGAAGAAATGAAATATGTGAAAGAAAGACTAGATACACTTTAATAAAAATTCCCATGGTAGGGAGAGTTACTATAAACTCTTTATAGAGAGAATCGAAGAGAAAAAAGAACTCAAGAATAACACTTTACTGAATATCCAGCTCCACACCCACCAGCTTTGAGTTGAGTCATTCCCCTAAAAAAGATGTCTTGGAAAAGGTAATCAATGTTTTAATAATTTTTTCTATAAAATGTGAATCATATAGACACTGATACCTTTATGGGGCTGATATTATATAGGGTTATAATGATTGTGGTTTATATCTATGAACACCCACCCATCACCTTGTAGTGAGGGCTAAAATGTTCAATATCCAAAACGATGTGCTAAACAATAGACCACTTCCAATAGGTCTTGTGAGAGAGTCGATTAGTGTAGCTCATGATCTGAGTGATGATCATCCTATTCCTATTGATGAGGAAGATATTCATAAGGTTGACCAACTATTGGAACACTCATCGCATGGCCGTCAAATATTCTAAAAAAATATGTCGACAAGGAGGTATTCATTTCCTATTTATTTTTCATACTAATCATTTAATAATTAATGAAAAAATTACTCAACTGATAAATGCTATTACAAATGGACAAAGGAATGGGGGTGAAATTAATGTTAGAATCAAAACCATTTAAAGGATCAACCATCTAACTGAAGTGATCTTTCAAAAGCACATATACCCCACCCATTGAATATCCACATTTACTAACATTAAAGGTTTATGCAGATACAATGTTATAAAGTTCTAGTATTCACGTAGTTGATTTTGATGAAAACATATGTGGGGGGGATGTTACTTACTACATTTATTCTAATAATTTAAATGAAATCATCAACTATGAATGGATAGGTTCTTCAATTATAAATGTTTACATGAGGTACATTTTCGTGATTTAATTTTATAAAAGATGATATACCATGTTAATTATGAATAAATATATCTCATATTTTTTGAAGGAATATATATCAATACCAATTCAATGGATTTACCCATTAAAAATTGGACTTTTAGTCCTCACTTCACCTCTACAGACCAAACAAAAAAATAATCCAAACATATGAATGAAAGAGTGGAAAAACTGGGCAAATCAATTGAAAGAAAACATGGGGATGAAATAATATTCTTAATATAATTGATGTCAAGATAAAATGATACAATTTAATCATATTTAATATATTTTTCATTTAAGTCATTATTTATTCCTTTTTTTGTTTTTAGGAAACACTGGATTGTCATTAAGATCAATTTGGATAATATAAATATTTATTTGTTGGATTCACTACATAGATTACCAACAAACCGACCACACTTGATAAATTTTTTTAATTTTTAATACACTTCATCAAACATTATTGAACTAAACTTCACATTATATTATTATATTATTTTTTAAATAGGATTCTATTATTATAGGATGGTGTGTAAATGTCATCAAAATCATGGAAAGAGGACAAGCATTGCTCACAAGGACCCAGCCATGTTCTACAACTGGATATTTATCAAGGTATATATAATAATATTTAACAATATTAACACATATAAAAAATTTACTTATTTTCCTCAATGATTCTACAGTGTCTAAAATAAAAAAATGGAAAATATTTTGGTTATTATGTATTTAAATTTGAGAGAAATATCATATTTCATCAAAAAACACCTCCCCGAGAGGTATTTTCAAATTTAATTACTACATTATTTAAAATATTTATTAATAATTTGTGTATTTATAATTTTCCAGTAATATTATGATGGTCAAAAAAATAATATTTATAAGATGATATAATTTTTCTTAGAAACAAATGGGAATCATACCGGATCATGGAATGTATACAAATGGCATGAAGATGTGACTTCTATATAAGTAATGGATTGTTTCATATTTATATTTAATTTATTTCTTTTTATTATTACCCTCATAATAATTTTTTTCTTATACTGGAGTATTTCTTAGAATTTAGGATTCTTTGGAGACATTGGGACATGTAGGAATCAAAAACACCACAATCTGACATATGATGTGATCGGTGTGACTCAAACTGTGTATTTTTTTTAAAATTGACATTAATATTAGTACAATATAATACTCACAAACTCAAAACCTAAAAAAGGAATTCCAATTTGTTTTTGTAATTTAGTATAATAATATATAAGTCATTTAAGATGTGTTGGAATCAGCCACATACCAATCCAAAAAATGGTCTGACCAGTATGACTCAGAGTGTCTGTTATCAGTTTTAAATCAACATTTTACTTTAAAATATGTCACTCATTGAAAATTTATAAAACAAACTCATATTGTCTTAATAATTTAGTTAATCAATTCATAAATAGTTTTTACATGTAGGAATTGTTCTCATGTAAAACTGATACATGATGTTACTGGTTTTAGTTACAGTCCATGTTTCTAATTTATAATGAAATTTTATTAAATTGGACAAGTGACATACTGAAAACAAAAAAAATATTTGTATTGTTTTCATACTTTATTAAAAATATCCATAAGTCAATTCGGATGTGTAGAAATTAGTTTCACCTCAATCTGATGCACGATGTGACCAGTATCACTCCAAGTCCATCTTTTTATTTAAAATTGACATTCATTTTAGTATAAATGAATAAGTGCCATACAGAAAAATGAGAAAACACATTTAGAGTGTTTTAATACTTTTGGGTAAAACTTAATGAGTCATTTGGTATGTATTGGAATCTCCTGCACCTCAATATGAGGCACAGTGTGACAATTATGACTATAAGCGCACCTTTTTATTTAAAATATACATCAATTTTAGTAAAATGGACAATTGACCTACTCCAAAATGAGCAAACACATTTGGATTTTTTTGATATTGTAGGAAAAAGTTCCAAAAGTTAGTTGGGATGTGTAATAATTAGATGAACCACAATGTGATCCTCAACAACTCCCAAAAGTAGCTATAAAATCAGCTACACAATTTTCTTCTCTCCCAAAAAAGGAAGAACAACATGAATAGAATAAAGGAACCAATAATCTGATGATGTTGATAATTGAACCAAAGGCATGGTGGCCAATTTCATCATACTCTAGCGCGTCAATAATAACATGACAATCAGATTTGACCACAAGATGAGAGATGAAATGAATTGCATACCCTTCCAGATAGTCATGGACACTGCTATAGGAGGAGACCAAAAAGAAATATATGATTATTGATGAGCCGAAATAATAGAGCCGACATGGTCATAGAGAACCGCCACAAGGTCAAAAGATCCATCACCTAGAATTGTCGCATTAGTATTATGTTTGAAAATACCCTGAGGGGGATGAATCCATCTAACGAGAGAGGGATGAACAATTATTTGATAACTGGTATTGAAACCCACATTTTGGCGTCACATATTGCGTAACAAAAATTAAAACTCTCACTAACATTGTTTTAACATATCTTATCCATTAATTGATATCAAAACTCTATTTATGTGAGTTCTAACATTTATAATGTATAAATAAACAATCATGATGATGTTATAACATATTTGTACTTCAATTATACTCAGGCATCAATATATTTATTATCCAGAGTCATTGGAAGCACAAATTTATTTTAATGTATATTTATTTCATTATAATTATAATTATAAATATAATTATTTAAAATGAATTTATATATATTTATAAAAATAATAAAAATAATAAATATATTTATTATTTAAAAATTAATTATAACATTATAAATATTTAAATATATATTTATTTAATTATAACTTATAAATATTATTTAAGACATTATATATATATTTTAATTGTTATTAAATATATATTAATTATCGACATGCATTTTTTATTTAATTTATATGAATACTAATTATTTTTTAATACAAATGTAATATTTTTATATAAAATAATAATATTTTTTATTAAAAAAATTTATCAGCCCTAAAAATAGCAGTTTCCCTAGATTATATGGTTTCACCAAAATGCTTTCATTTTTTAGATAATTGTTAAAGATGACAGGTTTTCAATTTCAATGATTCATAACTAGGGCTCTTAGTGGTTGGATATTGAGGAGGCGTGTCCACCTTCACTAGTTCATTCCCCACCTATTAGTTGGCTCCCCCCCTTTGGGTTTTCTCAAACTTAATACTGATGTTGAGACCCTTGGGGATGGTTTTTTTGGCCTTTGGACTTTCCTTCAGGATCACGCTAGCTCTCTTATTGCGGCTCATCATTCCTCGAACATTGTGTATTAGTCTCCTCATGTGGCAGAGGCCATGGAATTTTTGGAAGGGTATGCAATTCATCTTGTCTCTTGTCTGGAAGGATGTTGTGGTGGAATATGATTGTCAAGTTATTGTCAACACACTGAAGGAGGATGAAGGTGGACTCCAAGACTATGGTTCCATTATCGACATCATCAGATATTTAGTTACTTTGTTCTCTTCTAGTTTTTTTCCCTTTCTGTGGAGATGGGACAATCGAGTTGTTTATTTTTGGGCTACTTTTGGGAATCATTGGGTGTCTAATTGATGGATTTCATATTTTCCTATAGAATTATGTATTGTGCCTTTGGTTGATATCTATGGATTTAGGATTGCCTTTTTGAAAAAAATTAATGTCCCCCTTTATCGATGATAAAGAAAGGGCTGATAAAGGATACACCTTTATTGACGTTTCTTTAGCGATGATAAAAGGATGATTTATCAGCACTTTTATGCCGCACTAATAAAGTCCCCCATTTTATATGTGCTTTATTCATAGCGCTGATAAAACCTGATGCATCCCTTACCCCGATACATGGTAGTGAATGGGAGGATCCACTGCGTGTTGCTGACATCAACATTAGCAGCGGTTTAATCTTCCACCAAATCTAAAAACTAACCACTCCTAAATGATTATTTTCAAGTAATGGGTACATAAATCATTTATGATGTGTTGGAATTGACTCCATGTCAATTACACATATGATGTGACTAGTATGACTCAAAGTTGGTGTTTTCATTATACAAGGGACATTTTAGATTTATTATATAATTATTATCAATTAATTAAATAATTATGAAAATTAATAACTGATGATATCATTAATATAGTTAGTTAGTGTTAATATAATTTATCAAGATAATTAATTAACATTTTAATTAATAAATTTTTATTTTATTTTTTATGAACTGTTATTAAGATAAACATTGTTTTTATTGGGTGGGATAACCATTGTAAAAATGTCGATCATCAGAGAAAGCCTACTAAAATAAAAAAAACCTTAATTTTTTTTAAAAAAACCACTATAATTGTGTCAAACATTTACACAAAATTATATATAAATCCATAAATTTTATAAACAAAACAATTATTTGAAAACAAATATAGATTTATAAAAAAATGTATTGTTTTTTGTTATATTATGTGTTATAATTTATTTAAAATATTAAATTAATGATGAAATAAAAAACATATAAATTATGTTTTTTTATTAGTTTTCAGTTATTAAAATTAATAATCAAGACCAAAAAATCTATTATTAACCAAAATAAATTTTAATAACCAATACTAATTTAAGTATAACCCATTAGGTAGTTTTTATTCATTTTTCAAATAATAGTTCCGTTAACAACTTATTTTCCCACCCGTTGGGGGTAATATATACAAAAAATATATTTCCATTTATGAATAGTTAGATAAAAAATCAGAAGATTGAAAATATATACATACATACATATATATATATACTAAATGTTGAATAAATTTTGATACTAGTCAATGTTAGATTGTTGAATAAAAATCAACATTAAATATTAGATGCGAGTAAAATATTCTCAAAATCAATTATACATTATTAAATTAGAATTCATAAAAATTATTAAAATATACGAATTTGATAATTAGGGTTAAAATGTTCATTAAAAATCTCCCAACATTTGGGATTTTGACCCGTAAAATATGCCTGAAATTTGTGATAATCGAATCCTAACACTTTTTATTTTTTCAAACCCAAATAAATATATAACGTATTTATTTTTTAAAAAACTATTTTTAATTATATTCTATTATATTTTGAAATGAAATTTTAACTACCAAAACCGGCTTAATTTCAGAGACATCTATTATTTTTAATTTTAAAATTTATTTATAAATCAAAAAAAATTGATATCAAAGATAACTAATAAATTTTATAATTTTATTAACATTTTAAAATAAATCATTATTTAGTTAATAACAATTAATTTAGTTAGATTAGAATTTTTATTTCACTTATAAATTTAATACAAAAAATACTCAAAATACATAAATAAATTAAATAGTTTTACTATCCTTTTAATATTCAGTTAATAAATTAATTAACATTAAATAAATAGGGTTGGCTAATTCCTTGATATTAATTGGCATTAGAAATAAATGATTTTTTTATCCCACCATTCATGGTTTTAGGAGGAATGTTTAAGGAGGTAAAGGCCTAAATAAAGGAGGATGGAACTATATAAGGGTGGAGGCTGTGTTTTCAAACTTCAAGTCTCTAACTGGAATATCCCACTTCAATGAAACCCCTCACCGCCCGATGATGAAGATGATGATTTTAAAGAGATGGATTATTGGAACTCGGTGGAAGTCATGTTTTGGTGGAATATCATTACAAAAGGTCAAAAATCTGGAGTAGTCGCCTCGAGTCCCATGACCCATGATGAAGCCGACAATGAGGTCTTCAATAGAAGAGGTCATCACCAATGCACCGATATTATCCCGATGGATAATAGAGGAAGACTATGAGAGACCTCGTCCATATATCCCCTTCTCCTGGGAACACTTCCATAGGGTACCTAAGCAAGAAGATCCAAAATAGGCCCAAACCCGACACAGACACTGGAGAACCCTGGGGGGACGACACATGTGGATTCCTATTATGGTGAGTAGTGCCTAGCCATACCATTCACCTAGGAACACGCCCAAGGGGGACCCGATCTAGGGGATCATGAATTCACCCCGACTCTTACACATGAAATCGCTACTCCCCCGGGGAACCCACGTGAGGGGATCCTGAATTTTCCCCAAATCCCCCTGGGAATCCAATATGCGGTAATGTCTTCTCCAATGGGAAGCGTTTGTGAGAATGATTACTATGGAGGGAGGTGTATAGTCCTCCAATTCACCTCAGAGTACTTCCCCTGGGTGACCAAGGAGATCTACAAGCCATACCAATCCAAGAGCTCCTGACAGAGGTGGAAAACAGTTGAGGCAGGATATGGATGTGTAGGTGTGCGGGGTGGAGCACGGTGTAGTCGCTCTGGGAGGTCCTGGTGGAGGTGGAACACAGTTGAGGTGGGATGAGGATGTGTAGGCATACATGGAGGAGCACGGTACTATCTCTCAGGGAGGTTATGGGGGAGGTATAACATTGATGAGGCGAGATATGGAGGTTCCAACATGCAGGGTGGTCATGACGGGGTAGAGTGCAATCATGGTGTGTGGTCATATATAAGGCGGAAAATGGTCAACGCGGGGACACTTTGTGACTGAAATTCATTAGCACGGTCATGGTGCGGGGATTTGCTTATAAAATCCTATTAAAAAACCAATTATTAAATATTTTTGTTAATTAATATCATTTTTGAATTTTTTTATTGTATAAATAATAAAAATAAGGTTACTAAAAAAATATTATTTAATATGAATTTCAATTTTAAATTATATAGTTTTTATGTAAAAAAATTCGATATGTTATCTATATAGTTCATATCACTATGTTATAATATTTATATACTACTATAAAAATAATGGCTTTTGCATTAGGTATTTTACGATGAATTCCAACCGCAATTAGTTAATTGTGAAAGGAATTCATCACAACAATCCCTTATGGAAAATCAGGATGTAAATAATATAAATTGTGAAGGGATGTGGAAACTAACCTTAGGGTGAAACAATTTATGACAAAACTATTTAGCCTTCAAAAATACTATTTTCGATCGAAATTATTTTCATTGAATATTATTTTATTCTAGATTATTTGCAACGGAATTACAAAAAAGTTAATTTTATAAATAAATAATTAAACATATTTACATATAAAATATATTTCTCAATATATAAGACTTATATAAATAAAAACAAATATTCATTTTATTTAAAACACAAATATATGAATATTTATATTCTTAGATAATGTGTGTATGTATATATATATATATATTAGTATGTGTCTGTATTAACAAACTAATATATATTATCTATATATCCTAACATAAGAATATACACAAAAGTTAATTTTATAAATAAATAATTAAACATATTTACGTATAAAATATATTTCTCAATATATAAGCCTTATCTAAATAAAAACTAATACACATTTTATTTAAAACAAAAATATATAAATATTTATATACCTATATAATGTGTGTGTGTGTCTATATATATATATATATTAGTATGTGTAACAAACTCATATATATTATGTATATATCCTAACAAATGAATATACATATTATGATATAATATATGTAAATATATGTAATTGTGTATAATTTAAATTACAGATACACATAATATATATATATATGTATGTATGTATGTATGTTGTATAAATATATTTATTTATTTGTTTCATTATTTATACACACACACAAAAACATATTTTATAAATGTATTTAAAAATAATATTATAAATATATATTAATATATGAATAAATAAAAAAATTAAAAATTTTAACTATATATATATTCATATAAATAAATATATATATAAATATATAAATATAACTTACTATATATATAATTAAATCTAATATATGTATGTAATTTCTCTGTGAGTTTATTATTTTTAGCATCATTTTAGATATAAAATTATCTCATAATATTTATTTATTCTACCAAAAACAAAATATTAATTTCATATTATATACGACATATCATATCCATAAAACATAATTTAAATAACTATGAATCATAAAAAAATAATTTTTTACAAAATTAATATTGTTAAAATATTTATCCAATAACTTATTAATTGTTTTTTGACTAGCAGAGTGGTTTTTGTGAACATCGTTCACACACTCCTGGACTCATTTTTTTAAATTATTTTCACTTATCCCATATCAACAAATCATCATCATTTTCCTAGTAAAAAATTCATCATGAAATAATTTTTTAAAATAAATTAATGTAAATGAAAACAAAGTCCATTACTACGTTTTTAGAAAATAATAAAAAATTAATTCCTTCGAAAACCCATACAAAATTATTGTTTATTGAAAAAATAATATCACAACTTCACGTAAAATAATCACATTTTTATATATTTTTCATTAAAAACTAATATTTACTTAAAATTAAATCATGCAATTACTAATAAAAAATATATGTACATTAAATAAAAAATAAAAATAAATTTTTTTTCCTTTATTAAAAAATAAATAGGGAAAATTGTGATGTTTTCTTTTGTAACTTTAATTTTTTTAATTGAAATTTTTTATTTTGGTTTAAAGGATAAGTGGGATTTTTTGATATTTTAAATTTAAAATAGGATCATTTAGAAAATGGAAAATTCTTTAATTATAATAATATAAAATAATAAAATTCATTTTTAATTTCCAAATACATCATAAAAAAATGAATAATTAATTTGTTTTTAAAATAATATAATTAATTTCAATTATTTTTATAATTTTAAAATTTGGATATTTTTTATTTTTATAGTGGATTAATATTTTTTGATAAAATATTTTTAAATTTGGAATATAGATTTTAATATTACATCAAATGGAAATGGTATTTTTTACTAATTTTACATAAATTAAAATTAGTTTTTTATTTTAAAGGAAAATAATAAAATAATTTTATTTCATAAGTGAATGTTTGATTTATTTTATGTTTTTATTTGAATATTATTAATGAAAAAAGAGTTTTTATACTTTTTAATAAGAAATATTATTTTTAAAATTGGAACAAAATTTTAGTTGAATATATATTTATGAAAAGTAGTTTTGGACATATTTTTTACTCTTTAAATTATTTATGAAAAATATGAATTTTGTTCATAATTTAAATATTTTTAAAATTAATTTTTTATTTTTTTAAAAAACTGATTATCACTCCACTGTGAAATCCATGGTGATATATGGTTGCAATCCAATTATATCCTGAATTTACTTCCTCCCTCATCTAGTGACAAAATGTCTACTCATTGGTTTTACGACCACAATGTCTTTAAAAACATTTCATTTTATGTGTGTATAGGGATATTAATGTCACTAAAAAAAGTTGAATTTCCACAACCACAGATAGACCTTTTAAAACTGCACAACGATATTTAATGGAACTAAAAAAACATTGTCCTCATCAGTGTCATTAAAATGAGGACCCATTTATCAATGTTTTTACTTAATGCTGATAAATTCCCTACTATTCCATTGTGTTGTTTCAATAACAACACTTTACCAAATACTCTTATATACAAATGCAGTAGTATAAAAATTCATAATTTAATTAAAATAAAATTTCAATTAAAAAAAACAAATTATATACATTAAAAACATTATTTTGTATAGTTACACTTGCATTTACTATCCATAATCATTTAAAAACATCAATGATTAATTACATTTTTCACATACAACCCCCTCTCAAAAAATATAATCATGGTATCAATTGCCAAAAACCACCCCAACAAGAGAAAAATAATTCACCTATATAAAAAACAATTATTATGTTAACAATACTATAAATAAATAAATTAAACATAAATATGAAATTATATATTTTTAAAATTTCAATATAAAATAAAAGGACACATGGATCAAAACCACCGAAATAACATTATGCAGGGCCAACCATTAATAATACTAGAAAATGCATTGATAAATGGGGTACCTTTATCACCGCTAAAAAACCACTAATAAAAGGTTGTTTTAATAATTCTAAAAAGTGCTGTTAAAAGTACCCATTTATCTGCATTTTTTAGCGATTGTAAATGTACCCCTTTATCAATGAATTTTAGCGATGTTAAATGGACTCCTTTTATAAGCACTTTTTTAGTAGCGTTGATAAAGGGGGGGCTTTATCAGAGTTTTTTAATAACGTTGATATATTGTATATTTCAAAAATAAATATCACATTTCATTAATATATATATATATATTTAAATATATTTTAGATAAGGGTAAATAGACATTTACACTTAAAATATAAGATATTTAGTTAAAATGGCTTATAAAAAAATAAGAAATTTTTTTATTAGTTAATAACATTCTAATTATTATCGAGTATCAATAATTTATTAACCATTCTAATATTCAAAAAAATAAATAAATAAATAAATTATCTAAAATAAATTGAAAAAGTAACTCGTATTTCAAAAGTTTATAACATTTGATCAAAGTGTTCGTTTGAGCTGTACCCCATATCAAATAAAATCTTGAAATGAGATACACATATTATTAATAAGTTGGAATCCCATATTATGTTTTCATAGACCAAAACATTTCATATAAGGACTTTAAAAATGAGTTTTTAATTGATGAATCCTATTTTTTTTAACATTCGATGGACATTCAACCTTGTTTAAGGGGTTTTTTTCCCATTTACAGTGGGGACTTAAATTTTCACAAGTATTACATTCATATTGATATTAATGTTTTTAAATTTTATCAGTTTTCATAATTTAGTTTTATTTATAATCAAATATAAAAAAATATATACATATTTTTTATATATTCACACATAATAATTTAATTTTATAAATATAAATGTAAACATATTTACATGTAATGTATATTTATAAATATATAAACCTTATCCAAATAAAAAATAATATAATTTTTATTAAAATTAAAAATGAATAAATTTTTATATACATATACAATTTCTTTATATATAATGTTTATATATGTATAAATATATTTTTGTGTGCATTGACAAACCGATATATATTTATCTATATTTTTTAATATATGTATATAAATATTAATATATAATATATGTAAATAAATATAAGTATATATAACTATATTTATAGATGTACACAAATATATATATATATATGTGTGTGTGTGTATGTATGTATGTATTTATAAACACGCATTCACACACACAAAAACATATTTTATATATGTATTAAAATATATATATATATATATATGGATAAATAAATATATATAGATGTATCATAAAATACAGAAGAGAAAGATATAGTTGAGTAAAAACAGAGCGAGATTATGAGGGGGAGGTATCAGTTTTGAAACCCAGTAAAGTCAAGGGTGCGCACTGGTGGGTGATATAGGTCCCTAGCACTAGTAAAGGGTGGGGGGATTTCTAGACCTATTAAAGAGGTGGTAATTCTAATCTATCATTGATAAAAGGGGTGATCAAGCACTGCTAAATGGGAGAGCTTCCACTGTCCCATTTTCTGAAAAAAAAAATTCTTTTTAAAAATTAATTTTTCGTACACTTATCAGAAAAAAAATGCATCGATAAAGGTCATTTTATCAGCATTTTTTTAGCACTGCTAAATGACCCATTTTATCAGTGCTGATAAAAGGGGCCTTTATTATCACTTTTCTAGCGATGATAAATTGAACCACCTTTTAATATCACCGATGATAATAACACTTTTTTAATGCTGTAAATGCTTTTTTTCGGGATGTTAAAAGACATATCTACAGAAGTGGAGTCATTTCGGTCACCGCTTTCAACGTATTGAGGTGAGGATGATTCATAAACATCAAAAATGACTTGTGGAACATTGTTATAAAATACCAAAACAATATGGATATATATTAATTTCAAATAACAGTTTATAAAAAAATTATTGTTATCTAATCGTAGGGGTCAATGGTGAGATCTGGACTCCTTATCGAAGGCAGGGGTTGGTAGGAAAACAACGGGGCTAGTTGAAAGGAAGGCCTCTGATTATCAAGGTAGCTGAAGGGAAGACTCCAACCTTGGTATACTGGTGAGGGATAGAAACAAGTGTCAAAACATACTAAAATAATTGGTCGATGACCTGAGAAGAAGAACCCACTCTAGCAAGGGATGGTGATTTTTCCGATAGGTTGTTTCCATTATCAGTAGATACATCCACCCTGATTATCATCCCAGTAGTTCCCAATTGATGATATGGTTTGGTTGTCTTGGTCGGTGGTTGAATGAATATATGGCTACCTTGGGGGATTTCAATCCAATTCTAATTCTGTGTTTCTCTATCTTAGTCTTTCAGTCTATATGGATTTGACTTCGAGATGATTGGATTTAATGTAATTTTCAATTTTCGTGTCTTTTTTAGGGCATGCTGTGTTTGGGGATTTAGTCATATAATGGGTTCTATCATGATCCGTCTTAAAATGGATTCTACATTTCATAATAAAGGGATTTTCCTAACCTATTCTAACAATAAAGTTCACTAAAAAATACAATACCATAAATAAAATTTAATAAAAAATATAATAATTTATAATATAAAAAAATTTCCAAAAAAAGTACATAATAATAGTGCCACTAAGAGGGTTGGTAATTAACTAAATTAGATGGAGTGAACACCGTCCCTAAACCATTTTTATGTCACCGCATATACTCCATCAACTGACAATGTTGTTGATCCTATTATTGTCGTTGCTTCTCTTGATATTGTCGTTACACTTCCTGCTCGCTAACTAATCTCTGAGTAGTCTCATCCTAGCCTTTTAGCATTAAATTATACTCTAAATATGTTACGATTCGTCCCCTAGGGACGGTGTCATGACTACCCCAAGCCCGCCTTCCATAGGATATGGGCTGGCGACTATCACTGAAGGCGTATTTCCCTAAAACTGGGAAGGAATTGCCTTTATGACACATACACACACAACCAAGCACATAGTTAGATATGAACACAAGGTAAACTGAATAGTAAATAGAGTGAGTATGTAAGTAAATAGGGCCAGAATACAAGCCCAATAGGAAAGTACAAGAAACTGGTAGGTATAAGTAAACTGGACAACTCATGTGAACACCCGCCAAGGATCCTACCTGAAGGGTAGGTACACCTCTCAAATGGTATTCTCTGTGGTATGCCTCATCTAGGGTCCACCTCTAAGCTACCACCAGTCCCGGTACCCTCATCCTCAGTCTGCACTGTATGTCGTCTGCAACCAACACAACAAGGTGCAGGCATAACCCATGCAGGGGTGAGTATAACTATACTTAGTTGGGACCCCGAGACTCTCAAGGTAAACAAAATCTACAAAAGAAAAACCAAAAATCATAAAATCAACTGACAAACCTATTTAGGTATATACCCATACATATACCTAAGTTATCAATTATACCCATCTCAATCATGAGGAAACACAGAGTCCAACTCAATAGCCCAAAGCTCAGTTGTTCCACAATGGAAGAAATACCACAATGGTAAGTACAACACAGGTACACCACATAGAAGAATACCATAAAGGTATCACCACAAAGGAAAAATTCAACAAGGTACAATCTGAAATCACACCAGGTATATCTTAGGTACAGTAGTAGATATGATTAAATGTAACTACTAAATAATCTGAATCTGTTAATAAGAAGACCCACGAAGGATCCTAAATCATCATCATACTCACCGAGGATTTTAGTACATTGTCAGACCCACACAAGATAATAGTACCTCATCAAAACCACACAAGATCCTAGTGAATCGTTAGACCCACACAAGATCCTAGTACCTTTCTAGACCCACACAGGATCCTAGTACATCATCAGACCCAGACAGGATCGTAGTGCATCATTAGTACATCGTCAAACCCACACAAGATCCTAGTACATTGCCAGTATGTCATCAGACCCAAACATGATCCTAGCACATTGTCAGTATGTCGTCAGACCCACACAAGATCCTAGTACACCGTCAGTACGTCTTCATACCCACACAGGATCCTATTACATTGTCAGTACGTCATCAAACCCACACAGAATCCTAGTACATCATTAATACCTTATCACACCCACACAGGATCCTAGTACATCGTCATATGCTGTCAGACCCACACATGATCCTAGTACATCGTCACAATACGTCGTCAGACCCACACAGTATCCTTGTACATCATCACAGCTAGCTACAGGGTTCTCGCACTAAGATAACTTCTCTCTGGAAGGGTTTTCACCTCAAGCCACTGGTCGATTATCCAACTTCATGAAGTCCCAAAAATAATTATCCCAAAGGACTACCATGTAAATGGGGTCTCAATGCAATAGATGATGCGTCTATTGGATTCATTCTCGATCCATCCCGGACATACCCAAACATTACCCAAACTTAGGTGGGGTATCCCAAAAAGTACTGTCTCGATCCAAGGATTATGGTGCCACATACGGTTCGTCATTTAGATACCGTATGAGGGAGATATGTCGAATAAAAGATCCCGCAATAAAAATACTAATATTATTGGGTGTTTCGTGAACCTGAGCCATGAACAAGAATTTAATATTCATCATTAGACTTAAACCCACCATCTTAATGATAGGATCATGTCTCCATAGATGGTAAGGAAATCAAATGTAAAATGCATGAGTTATGGATGGTTGAATATTTAATAATAATATATTATTATTATTATTTGAGCGTTTCAGGTACCCAAACCAAAAACCCAAAAAAGACATCCAATATGGGACTCATAATTTTTTTCTCGAAATCAGGGTTGCACTGCCACTGACGGTTTTGGAAATTGAGGTCGCACTGATAGGTTACAGATGAATAAGGGGTTTAACAACCATAAATAATAATAATAATATTATTTTATTATTATTTTACTTCATTGAAAGTTTCTCTCTCCAATCTCATTTGAGATTCATGCACAATAGGGGTATCCCATTTTGATGTGAACGGGTCCAAATAGAGCCTCAATCTCTATTTTTATATTCATTTATTTTTTATTTTTATTTCATATCTATTCCATTATCTCTCCAATACAATTTTATTCTTCCAAAATGTTGCACCCATGTACACAAACTGGGAATCCGCTATGCCTCCGCATCGCACACGGCCTACCTCCGCCGCACCGCCTACTCGCGTTGCTGCCTAATATGCCTCGTCGTCGACCGAAGCCACATGGCCCCGCTTGCTGTGCGCGCACTTCCTGCACCAGCCGCGCCGAACCGCGCTACTCTGCCATGTCACTCTTTCCGCGGGGTGTCTCATCTTTGTTAAAACCCCTAAAAATAAAATGATCATGTATTCACGATCCTCGGGTCAAGGGCTCCATGTCCATATGTCGTGCTCAACAGAATATTGCATTTCCAGCGCCAATAAACTTTTGGCTGCCTCCTTCCGAGATCCATTGAGGCTTCGATCCTAGCCCAAACATTTAAACGATCACATATTTGCAATCCTTGAATTGAGGTCATCACGTACATATATCGCGCTCAATAAAACATCATGTTTCCAATGCCAATAAATTTTAGGCATTGAAGAGCACACAAATAACGCGCGAAGAATTAAAATAAAGAGGAACATGATTTATGTACGGGATGATGTCCTTTTTCATTTGGCCATCTAAATCATGAATTTATGATATGAATAATCAATAAAAAAATTCATTCTTATATAAAAACCCCTACCACAATTTTCCATTGGGGGTGACATGAGGAAGAAGACGAAGTCGATGAGATGGTGACGTCGGTGTTCGTTGCTCCTGCATGATGTTTCCGATCCGGGCTGAAGCATCTTCCTGGTTCTACGATTCTAGAGGATGCTCTTCATTGTAGTGTATGTTCTTTGTTGAAGAATCTTCTTCCAATTTTCTTAAATCTCTCCCTTTTTCCAACAATTCTCCAACCAAATGGTGAAATTCCAAATAAGTTTATTAAATAAACTAATTGAGTTGGCACATAAATGGGAGGAAAACCATGAGTTATCTCATATTAAAGGAGGAATTCAAGGGTAGGGTGTTCCCCACCGTTAAATTTAAATTGGGGGTTTTTAGTTTTGGTGGTCCCCACGACTAAACATAAAATGAGAGGTTTTAAAAATAAAATAAAAGTTGTTCTTTAATTGTTTTAACTCTCCCACAAAATTAATGAACACTAACTTTTGCCCTTGACCTAATGTTGTCATGGTGAAGGCCTTCTTAAGAAAATATCAACGCTACGAGTTCCAAAGAGCCCTCAGATATAAATTCTGAGCACCAGTTCAAAAGTTATATAACACCACTCACGCAATTACTGAATGTACCCGAAAAAATGTTTGGAAAAATTATAATAGTCACCCTTGACCCCTGTCGGTTGAGGTTGGGCTCCACCTAAGTGAAACACACCCCAAAGAACCCAACGGTACTCTCAGATTTCAAATCTGAGTTACCGTTTAAATTTGTGGATTTTAAAATAAAATAATTGTTACATAATATTTTATTTATGGCCAAAAACTAACTTTCACTAGTGGCCTACACCAGCCTATGTTAATATCTTCATAAATAAAGAATGCCCTCATGAGTATAGTGGTGGTCTCAGATTTTTAATTCGAGCTACCATTTGTGAGTTATAAGCATTTGAAAAATAAAATAATTTATTTAATTATTTTATTTACGGTTATTCCATTTTTTGGTTTTCTCACATGAGGCCCAGGGCGACTAAAATTATGTCACACCTAGGGTAAACCCGCCATCCTAAACACAACGGTACCATCTGATTCCTGATTCGGGTTACTGTTTAAGATTTATTCCAATTCTTTTTTTAAAAATGCTTACACACTCTAATTAAAACTCAACTAAACTTCGACAGAACATTTAGGGCACTCTGGGCCTCATAATCACACGCCGTCAAATTTCGCGCTCTTGAAATAATTTCATATAATTTTAAAAAAAAAATATACAGAATTTCTGCGACATTAAATTCTCCCACCATAGTGATTTACGTCCTCGATAGTAAAAAAAACCCAAAAAACCAAAAGAGGGTACTGGGAATTAATCTGAGCCTCCTTCTCCCATGTGCTCTCCTATAGGTTCTTAAGCTTCCAGCGTACGTAAACCAGATGTATCGACTGGCCATAAAGGACCCACTCCTATCGATCCTCAATATCCACTGGAACCTCCGTAAACATCGCCCCAGTGTCGAAGTCCAGCTCAACGTGGTCGATGATGTGAGATGAGTCATGCACGTATCTCCTCAGTAGGGATACGTGGAAGACGTCGTGCACCCTCTCCAATTATGATGGAAGATCCAAGCAGTATGATACATCGCATATCCTCCGATGTATCAGAAAAGGACCAAAAAAACTCTGTGATAACTTGCCACCTCGGCCAAATCGTCATAGTCCCTATCGAGGAGAGATTCGCAAGAATACGTGGTTCCCCTCCTAGAACTCCAAGGGTTTCGATATCTTTTCGGCATAAGAGTTTGGCCAAATCTGTGTAGTATTCACTTGATGACAAGTGAGACTTCATGATACAAACTCTACCACTGATTTCATCATCTCTAGCCACTAGTACTGACACCGAAGGTCCTGGAATATCTTCACCACACCATGATGTACCACCATAGGGGACGTATGGAAATCCATCAACACCTCCTCCCGAAGTACCCCTGGTACCATGGTATGTCCTATTAGAAGGAAGACATGCTCCCCACATTCATAAAACCCATCATGTGTCTACCCTGAGGATATCTAATCACGTCAAGCCTCGCAGTAAATCCCCTCAAGTTCTGCATGCCTGACCTACTGAAATAGTGTGGGAGTAAAAGTCATAGACTGAAGGTAAGCAGCTCCATCTCTATCCATGAAAATATCTATAGCATGACTAGTTACTTTGATGCCTCACTCAGTAGTTGTAGGCCAGACCTCCTACTGAGTGCATCTGCTACCATGTTCCCCTTCCTAGGATTATAGACTATCATAAAGTCATTGTCTTGGAGGAACTCTATCCACTCCCATTGGGAATATAAAACTCAAAACATCTATTGCCAAGAGGGTAAGGATTGCCGAATCATGAGTGATTAGCCGCACCCTCCTATGCAGGAGTTTATCCTGTGCTTCCTCGGTTTCCTTTTTCACTGACCACGGAAACACCCATTCCGACATTGTAGATAAACCACATTCTTTTTTCCTAATACAATAAATATGAGTTTGAACTGTGGATGTCCAGTCCATACCCAAACTAACGTTGTAAGGTGTCGAATTTTCCACAAAGAGGTTCCAACTGAAACTCTCGCCTCAAGGGTTAGATCACACCATTGGTGTAAGTGTTATTATCGAGTCTCCTCCTAATAGTATCTATATACCCGAGGGCCAGGTTAATGGTTTAACAAAAAATTATAGGTCTTGGACAAGATTTGTGGAAGGTGTTAGAGTTGGTTTCCTAAGAACCAACTATTTGTACTTTGATTACATGAATGTATATTTATTTTATATTGTTCATTGTTCTGCATGATTATAATATAATAATGTCTTGCAATATTTGTTGCATTAACAATGTCATTGAAGATCCCTGCTATGATGAGAACCTTGAAATTCTATAAAAATATTCTTAAATAATTTTATATGGTTGGATTAAATACTATGATTGGAAACATAGTATGTTTTTCGTCATGTGTGATTACTCGTAAGAAGAAGGGACTCCATCTCATGGAGTTCGAACTTGGTAATCTCCAAGATGGGAGATTATGAGAATAGACCCACGAGTAGTAATTCTGCATGCCTTGGTGTCATCATACAATTCTATCTATGAGAGTGATTAATGGTCCTTAGACTGGAATATTATCATTAACTCATGTCATGACACACGCACTCAGATTTGATGAAAAAAACCGCCATGAAGACAGTTGGCAGGATGTAGGGTACGTTGGGTGCATCATGAATGACATGTTGTTAATGGATAAGTCGAAGAAGGATATTTCCCTTCCATTAATGGACGTTGATAACTTGGCCCTTTTATTGAAATAGAACTATCACATGAAATTCCATGGCCATGGTGTAATGATGGGTTTATTTCAGGTAGTCAATGAACGAAAGATCAAGAATATAGGTTTACGACACTACCCTGAAACCTACATGAAGAGATATTGAGACAATGGGATTAAATTACATTGTAAGAGTTCATAAGATGTGACATGTCAATGCAGTGTCAAATTATTTCTTTTGGGTTCCTTGACCCGTTGTTAGATAGTAATCTTGGAATTTGGGCAAGCCTTCTTAATACCAACGAGAAAGAGGCCTAGAGGGTCACCCACTATGTGTATTCATGTATCTCAAGTATAATAATGATAATTCATGAATGTGGTTTAATAATTATTCAAGGAAGCCTATATCATTGTAATGTTGTAGTAAGAATAAAATGAAAACACGTACACGTTGTGTATTAATGATTACACACTGTGTAGTTTTTATTTTGAATGAAAGTACACACCGTGTATTAATGATTACACGCCATGTAGTTTTCATTTTGGAAAGGAAATGAATAAATAAATACACGGCTTGTATTAATGATTAAATGTCGTGTAGTTTTATGAAAAACAAGTTCACACCGTGTATTAATTATTACACACCATGTAGTTTTTCCAGTTGGGATTTTGTGGATATAATATGGTTTTATAAAATTTTATTTATTATAATAAGCATGGGCGCATGTCATGGAATTATTTATTTGACATGGTGGTTTTTGATAAGAGATAATGAAATAATTAAAATGTGTAACAGTTTTATTTATTGTCATAACTCTATAACCTCAAAACCGATTATAAATATCCTCACAACCCCAACACTTTTCCTCAATCGTTGTGCACAACAATTCTAGAGAATTCTCTCAAGGCCGAGAGAACTCCTTCCACCAATAATTATCTTACGACCTAGAGAGATCCTCCTCCATTGGATTAAAATGATCTACAGTGGACAACACAAGCAATGGTTTCTCCACGATAACACCCAGAGAATCCTTTGGCGACATCCAGAGATACGTGGGGCACGTGTGGATCACCGCGAGAGGAAGTATACACTTGGATTCTACGACAATACGATGAATCACATCAGAACGTGATCAAGAATATCAACAAAGAACGAACACCCAATAGGTAATTCTTTTCAATTAATTAAATTAATTATAATAAACCTGTGATGGTCCTCGTTTGTGGTTCTACGACTACCCTTCTTCCTTGTCGATTTATGTAATTCGATTCGTGGAGACTGGTGTTTATCATCGTATTGATCCGGAATTGATCATTTATAATGACAAAAGGACAAATGGGCATATCCACCCATGAGCTTCTGATGGGACCAGAACTATCAAATGGTATCAGAGTGAGGTTATATCATTGATTATAGTTATTTAATTTTTGTTGATAATTTATGCATTTATATTTGATTCAATCCAATATAAATCATTCTATAAGACTGAATGAATGAGATCTATTCTTCCTCCATTGTTTCTCGATTGAAATCATAGAAAAGGATTTTTAATATTAATTTTGGATAAAATAAAAAAGAAGAACACATCCTAAGGAGATGCTCTTTCTGTCTATACAACTCCAGAATACATGGCGTGTAGTGAAAACTATACATCGTGTACTTAGGTTCAACAAACCGGTACAGGTCTTCCAAACCATGCCATGTGAATTGAGCATGCCTAAGTATTTATGACATCGTGTTGACTAGAATTGAATAACACGTGGAAACCGGAAATACACGGTGTGTATGTTGAATCAACACACTATGTAGTCTGATCCAGCCCAGGTGAAACCATGTACAAGGAGAAGCCATGTACCACGTACACGGGATTTCCAGGATGGTAACTGCATAACAAGAAAGTACACGCCAGGTTAGATTAATCTACATGACATGTACTCTAAAATATCCAAAGTATAGAAAACACACCAAAGCCCCCAACATGTACTTTGGATAAATGGTGAAAAATACACTCTATGTAATATATCATACACGCCGTGTATTTTCCAGAAATAGAATTTCACTAGGTTTCCTCCAAAGTACAAAAAACTTTACAAGGAATATGGATGAAAAGAATATCAAGGACATTCAGAAAGGAATTTATGTTAAATAATTTATTAATTATTTGATCATAATTAATTGAATTCAAGCGCGACTTATCATAAATGAAAGACCGATTAAAAGAATTTGAATTCTAAATATGTGTAAATGTCGTTGCATGATATGGATTATCATGAGCTAGAACAATGACCATTTGTGTGTGTATGGTTTCATTAAAATTTATTTAATTTAAATTCGTTGGCCTGCCAACCTTCTTCCAATAATATGTAAGGCATGTGTGCCCATGGTTTCTTTAATGTAAACCCCATGTAATGCGGGATCTCCCAAGTCAGAGGAGATGGTTCAAAACCCAGAGATGAGGTGAAACCTACCCACAAAGATACAAAGGTGGATAGGTGGGAGATGTAAAACATGAACCATCAGGTTTAAGGTGTTTTTCCCTAGGTCAAGGTTTTCTCATCAAAACCACTAGATAATCTAACCAATAAAAGATCATGATCATGCAATCTTATTTTATTTCTATCTGATTTCATGGTTTATTTATTATGTATGTGTTGTCGCGATCACATAATTAATGAAATAAACAATAATGCAAAGATGAAATAATATAAAAACCAGACTATGCGTAAACATTATCGGAACATAGTTAATCACTTAAGAAATAAACACATAACATAAACAAGCATGTGATAGTGAAAAACTACGCAAAAAGAATAAAATCCCTCAAATACCAAAATTATGTCAGAACAAGCCTTCCATTACTTGATTAAAGGAAAGACTCAACAAAACTATGTGTTTGACCAACCCCTATTGGGACACAAACTTTTATAAAGAACATCTTATGAACATTTCGAGTTGACTTAAACATTTTACATCAAGAAGAGTAGACCATACTAGAATTTTTGTAAAATGGGGACAAGTGTTGAAGAAATATAATTCAGGATTTCAGGATTGGGGAGTCCACTCAACAGATCAAGGAACTGTAAGTCATAGTTGGAAAAGATCTGCCTACCTAAATACCTTCAAATAGCTTGACCTACTCTTGTTGGGGTTATATGAAGGGTAATATGGATCAGTTCCACTACAATGTCATGGAAACTGGACATTCCATGATAAATGGTTTGGTCCATTGGGACATGATAAAATAGTGGGAGAATTAATAAATTAATTTATTATTTTTCTCAAAATTTAATCAAAAGGTACTGATAAATATGCTTTTTAATTTGTAGAATCAATATGAAAAAATCGTCAACCAAATTTTATCTGCGATCAATTATGGTTAAAGAAAATATATTCATCAGCAGTAACTTTCCAGAATAGTTTAGGTTCTTTCGGGTTATCCAACACCATGAATGAAAGTTTTACATGCTGGAGTCCTCACTTCTTGATCCTCCCGCCCAATGGGAAAGTGATAAAGATTTCCTGGTCTACGATCAACATTTGAATGATGTTCATGATGTTCAATGTTATATGTTATCATCAATGTCTAGGGAGCTCATGATGTCTCATGAAGACATGGATTCCTATAGCATGCTCGAGCACCTCTGTGGTCTATACTAGGAGAGAGAAATACATCAAATGTTTGAGATCTCCAAGGATCTATTCCAGAGAAAGCTTGGAGAGGGTGCCCCAGCTGGGACTCATGTAGTCAATATCATTTCTACATTGAGTGCTTGGAGGTTCTAGGGTTAACCTCCTTGAAGAATGGGGTACCAATCTCATTCTTGCATCACTCCCCTATATCTTCTCTAACTTTGTTGTAAATTTCAACATGAAAAAAATGGACAAATCTCTATTTAATCTCCATATCCTCATTTTCCAAGTGTAAAATGATAAGAAGCATGAAAATATTTTTGTTTTTATGGTGAATAAAAGGAATGTGAAAGAAATGATATTTAAGCCCAAAGTTTCTTCAAGGCCTTCCATGAAATGGAAGATAAAAGGGGAGGCAAGAGAATTGAAGGTTATTTGTTTCGCATGTGGCAAGAAGGGCCACTAGAAGAAAAAATGCACCTAGCCAAGGAAGCTAGGGGAAGATTTAGGTTCGTTTGTTAATTAATGCAATCTACCCATTTATACTAATTGGGTATTAGATACTACTTGTGGTGCTCACATCTATATCCAAATATAGGAACCATGTAGATTTATAAGATTGACCAAGGTGAGGTGGATTTACAAGTAGCCAATGGAGCCAGACTCACTGTTGTAGTTGTTAGAGACTACCACCTCACATTTCCTAATGGGATGGTCTTGGTATTGAAAGGATGTTATTATGTACCCTCTATAACCAAAAAAATTATTTTAGTGTCCATATTAGATACTGATGGATTCATCTTCATGTTTGGAAATGAATGTTGCTACTTTTATAAAGATAACATTTGTTTTTGTAGGGCACATTTATATAACGGCCTTTATGTGTTAGAATACACAAACCAAGTAATGGAAATCGATGACAAAGTTAATTCACATGACTCATACCACACCCAACATTGACATCACCCACTAGGTCACATCAATGATAAACGTTTGAAAAAATTACATCAAGATGGGTATTTAGATTCATTCGAACTGACACCACTTGGTGTATGTCATTCATGTCTACAAGGAAAAATGACCAAAAACCTATTTAGTGGGAAAGGTGAAAGTTCTACATATATTCTAGAATTATTACACACAGATGTGTGTGGAACATTTCCAGTTGAAGCAAGGGGAGGGTTCTTGTACATCATAACTTTTACTGATGAATTTAGTAGATATGGACATATTTATATAATGAGGTATAAGTCAGATTCTTTTGATCAGTTCAAAGAAAACACGAATGAAGTTGAGAACCAACTTGGTAAGAAGATTAAGAAAATATGCTCTAACAGAGGAGGAGAATATCTTAATAGTGACTTCATTGATTTATTACAAGAATTTGGGATTTTATCACAACTCACTCCTCCATACACACCTCGGTGGAATGGTGTAAGTTAGAGGAGGAACTGCACCCAGTTGCACATGGTGAGACCAATAATGAGTCATACGATTCTTCTATTATACATTTGGGGATATTAATTACAAACATCAGAACACATACTAAACCAAGCACCAACTAAATCTATAAATGTTATTCCATATTAGTTATAGAGGGGAAACAAAGACATGTTATCGAATTTACATGTGTAGGGTAGCGAAGCATTTGTTAAGGCTTCTTTAGGTAACAATCTTGCACCCTGAGGCACAAAGTGTATAATTATAGGATATCCCAAGGAAACAAGGTGATATTCCATATACAAACCCTTAGATAAAAATGTTTTTGTGGGAAGACATTCCATATTCCATTAGAGGGATCACATCTCCAAAAGAGATATTGGGATCGAGTAACACTTCGATGAAGTCAAGGCTCAAGATACACAAGAGTTAGTACAAGAACAGATTCCAAAAAGACCTGTGGAAGACCAATTTGTTCTAGAGACACAAGAACTACGTAGAAGCATGAGAGAGGTGAGAGAACCATAATGATATGGTTTTCTTATCACCGAGGATGGTGACTCATTATTGGTTGACAATGATTATCCTCTTACCTACAAGGAAGCATTTGAAGGCACATACATTACCATGTGGCAAGAAGCCGTGAATTCTAAAAAAGATTCCATGTACCAAAACTAATTCTAGATTTTGGTAGATCATCCAGTTGATGTAAAGCCTATTGGTAATAAATGGGTACTCAAGAAGAAACTAGACATGGAGGAACAAGTCAGCACCTATAAGGCACGACTGGTTAGAAATGGTTTTAGACAGCATCATGGAATTGACTATGTTGAATCCTATTCACTGGTTGTGATGCTTAAATCCATCAAAATCCTATTGGCCATTTCTAATTTCCATGACCATGAAATTTGGAAAATGGATGTCAAAACAACATTCCTTAATGGGAACCTCCAGGAAGATGTCTACATGACACAAGCTGAAGGGTTTGTGACTCCAAAGGATGCCAACAAGGAATGCAAGTTGCATACATCTATTTATGGATTAATGAAAGCATCAAGGCCATGGAACATTCATTTTTATGAATCCGTAATAGAATTTTTCTTTGTTAAGAATGAATGTGAGCCTTGTGTCTACAAAAGGTTTAGTGGAAGTGTAGTCGATTTCCTAATAGTATATGTTGATAAAATTTTACTAATTGGAAATTAATTACCTTTCTTATAATCAGTTAAGGAATGGTTGGATAAATGATTCTCTATATAAGAAATAGGAGAAGAAACTTATATTCTTGGGATCATGATTCATCGTGATAGATCCAAGAGAATTCTGGGCCTTAGTCAAAGTACATACATTAACTAGATACTAAAGAGATTCAGTATCAAACAGTCCAAGAGGGGATTGTTGCTAGTGTCAAATGACATTAATCTTTCCAAGAAAATGTGTCCTTAGACACATGAGGATATAAAGAAAATTGAATGGAATCCTTAATCATCTGTGATTGGGTCAGTAATGTATTCCATACTATGTATGAGGCTAGATGTTGCTTATAAATTAAGTGTGGCAGGCAGATATCAAGCTAATCCAGGAGACTCTCTCTCATGGAGTTTGCACTCGGTAATCTCCAAGATGGGATATTATGAGAACAGACCCGCCAGTAGTAATTCTGCATGTCTTGGTGTCATCATACATTTATATCTGCGAGCATGTATAAGGGTCCTTAGAATTTAATATTATCATTAACTCATGTCATGACTCACACTCATAGATTTGCTGTTGAAAACCATCACGAAGACAGTTGACAGGAAGTAGGGCACGTTGGGCACGTCACAAATGTAATGTTGTTAATGGATGATTCGTGGAATGATTTGTCCCATACATTTATGAAAGTTGATATCTCGACCCTTTGAAAGAAATAGAACCGTCACATGAAATTACATGGCCATGGTGTAACGACGTGTTTATTTCAGGTAGTCAAAGAACGAAAGATCAAGAATATAAGTTTATGACACTACCGTGAAAGCTGCTTGACGAGGTAATGAGATAAAGGGATTAAATTACATGGTAGGCATTCATATGAGGTATCACTTCAATGCAACATCAACTTATTTATCTTTGGCACCTTGACCCATTTCTAGATAGTAATCTTGGACATTAGGCAAGCCCGCTTAATGCCAATGAGAAAGAGGCATAGACGGTCATAATCTACGTGTATTAAAGTATCTCAAGTAAAATAAATATTATTCTAGTATGTGGTTTAATAATTATTCATGGAAGCCTAAATCATTTTAAGGATGGAGTAAGAATAAAATGAAAACAAGTACACGTCTTGCATTAACGATTACACACCGTGTAGTTTTTATTTTGAAAACAAGTACACGCCGTGTATTAATTATTACACACTGTGTAGTTTTCATTTTGGAAAGGAAATGAAAAAAAAATTACACGCCATGTATTAATGATTACATGCCCTATAGTGTTATGAAAAAAGTACCCATCGTCTATTAATTATTACATGCAGTGTAGTTTTTCTAGTTGGGATTTTGAGGATATAATATTTTTTTATTAAATGATATTTATTACAATATGTATGGGCGCATGTCAAGGTGTTAATTATTCGACATTGGGGTTTTCAATAATAGTAAATGAAATATATAAAATGTGTAACACATTTATTTATTTTCATAACTCTATAACCTGAAACCCGATTATAAATATATTCAAAACCACAACACTTTTCCCCAATCATTGTGCACAAAAATTCTGGAGAATTGCCTTAAGGATGAGAGAAATCCTTCCTCCCAGAATCCTCCCAGCGGTGGATGACTCCTCGAGCCACAGCTAGGGGTACGCTTCGGTTAACACCGTGGAGCTGGTAAAGCCCTATATGACCCCCGACGAGGGGGAACGCCAGGCAGACCTCCCCAACGTTTCCAGCCGACGTCAACGTCAGCGGAATCGTAATCACGCCGGTCATCGAGGTATGTCAGCAGGCACTCTTGGCCAAGCCGTGCAAGCTACTGAGACCAGGCATCAGGCTCAGCGTAGATATCAGCACGTGTAAACCCATCTAACACCCTCGGATCTACCTCCACCGTCGTTCGTGCTATTGGATCGGGGGGAGCTGCCTTGTTCGTATCACAGTCAGTCTTGCCCGGCTACAGGCCGGCCTCCGCTGTCTGATCCCAGTCCGGTGACTACTCTTCAGGCTTCTACTAGTAGGTAGAAAGATGTACCCAGTACTAGTCAGTCGCCGGTTCAGCCGGCCGAACCCGCTTTGCCTCCAAATGCCGAATGACCTCCTGTAAGCAGAGGCTCGCGTTTGGCACAAAAGTACGATGTTCTGAAGCACCTGGACGGCATTCCGGTGAGGCTCCCCATCCTTGAGGCCCTTCGCCTGTCATCTGAAATGCGCGAGGCAGTTGCCGAGGCCCTAAGGAGCCCCCTCCGGTTCGATACGGAGGTAGCAGCTGCGGAAGCCTTCCATACCAAGACGATCAAAAACGCCTAATGTCAGGAGGTTATCTCGTTCTCCGGTGAAGATGAGGACCCTCCTATACAGGGGAACATTCGCCCGTTGTACGTCACTGGACACTTCAATGGTGTGGAAGTCCACCGCTGCCTTGTTGACACAGGTTCCAGAATCAATCTAATTCCGACCCGGACGCTGCGAAAGCTGGGTCTGTCCGAAGGTGATTTAACTCCCTCTTACCTTAGGATCCAGGGGTACGACAGGACAGAGCAAACCCAAGTTCTCAAGATCCGCCTGAAGACTCAGTTATATGGCTTAATTGCCAGCACCGAGTTCATGGTTGTCTCTCAGGACACCGCCTACAACGCATTGATGGGTTGGCCATGGCTCCATCTGCATGCAGCGGTCCCTATGTTGTATCACCAGTGCCTCAAGTACTCGCTCAACGGTCGAGTAGGCGTGCTCCAAGGAGACGTGTCCCCTTTCGCTTCTTGTGAGGCCCTCTATATGGATGTGGGTTATTACAAAAGTAAGGACAAGAAAATCTTGGTAAGCGAGGATGAACCCGCCCCGGTCACAAGTGATCCCTAGGCAAGCATGGATGACGCCTTCATCCTCCCGATCCACCGGTTGGAGGCCACGACCCCCGACATGGGACAATGTTTCGTTGTGTCAGGTATGCAAGGAAGGCATGTTCCCTTGTCCAAGCGACGATGGAAAATCACCTCGTACTCCTACATCAACCAGGCTCAAGTCGTCCCGGAACCCCCTACCCCTATACGGTACCAGGACGTCAAGCTTATGACAACGGCAGCACGCCATACGTGTCTCTTCCGCCAGGCTGGAATTAACTGACTCAGGCCCACACGTCACCACTATTTTGATATCCTCAAACGTGGCCCTTTAGGCCGAAAGACAGATGGGATAGGTTCGGCTGCCTTCATTGCTATGGTCTCAATGGAAAGCGAATCTTCCGATGTGATGACTGCTGCTGCCCAAGACGGCACCAGCTGCCCCTCAGATTTTGATAGCCCAGAAGTGCCCCCCGTCGTGAGAAGGCCCCCCACAGGTGGGGAGGAAGACTTGGAGGATGCTCCCCCAGCCTTTGAAGAAGGCGTCTCTACCACGGTTGATGAACTGGTACAGGTGAACCTTGGTAGCGAGGCAGATCCGAGACCCACATTGATCAGTGCAGCCATGTCCCTCGAGGAGCGGCAGCAGTATGTAGACTTCCTCAAACAGCACCTTGATGTGTTTTCTTGGAGTTACAAAGAGATGTCAGGGCTAGATCCCCAGGTGGTCGTTCACCGTCTGGGCCTCCCGGAAAAACATCGTGGGTCTAATCAGCCTCCCAGGAAGATGCACCCTTTTCATGGTGCTATGGTTGAGGTCGAAGTTGACAAGCTAATCAAATCCAACTTCGTCAAGGAGGTTCAATACCCCAAGTGGCTTGCCAACATTATGTCAGTCAGGAAGAAGAATTGGCAGATCAGAGTATGTATCGACTTCCGTGATCTTAATCGCCACTGCCCAAAGGATGACTTCCCACTCCTGGTGACGAAGCTGTTGATTGATGCCACGGCCGGGTTCCAAGCCCTATCATTCATGGATGGGTATTCCAGGTATAACCAGATCCGTATGGCCCCCGAAGAAGAGGAGTCCACTGCCTTCAGGGCTCCCCGGGGTACCTTTTTCTACCAGGTAATGCCATTCGGTTTGAAAAATGTAGGTTCTACTTATCAGACGGCCATGAATCACATATTCAAACCGATTCTCGGGACATTGGTGGAATGCTACGTGGATGACCTTGTAGTCAAATCATTCCAGAGCCAGGACCATCTCAAGGACCTTGAGAAAGTGTTCGGTTTCCTCCGTTCCCGTCACCTGAAGATGAACCTGCTGAAGTGTTCCTTTGGGGTCACCTCCGGGAAGTTTCTGGGCATTATTGTCAGATACCGAGGTATCGAGATCGACCTGGAGAAGATCAAGGCCATTAGCTGAATGCCTCCCCTGAGCAACTTTCAGGAGATTCGAGGCCTTCAAGGCCACTTATCCTATATACGCCGATTCATCGCGAATCTGGCCGACAAGTGTAAGTCCTTTTCCCAGCTCATGAAGAAGGGCACCACCTATGAATGGGATGAGGAATGTCGGTCCACCTTCGAGGAAATCAAGCAGTATCTGCTCCAACATCCGGTCTTGATGCCACCCGTCTCCGGAAAGCCTCTTGTCCTTTATGTGACCGCCCTGGAGATATCCCTCGGTGTGCTGCTCGCCCAGAAGAATAATGAGGGTACTAAGAATAGTCTCTACTATCTCAGCCGCATGCTTCTCGATACAGATATCAGATACTCCCCTATCAAAAAGAGCTTCCTTGCGCTCGTCTTTGCTGTGCAGAATTTGCGACATTACCTGCAGCACCACGAGGTGAAATTGGTCTCCCGGGTAGACCAACTGAAGTACATCCTGAACCATCCCATGCTGACTGGCCGACTAGCACGGTGGGCGGTGATTCTCCAGCAGTTTGATATCAGGTTTGTACCTCATAAGGACATTAAAGGACAGGCATTGGCAGACTTTTTAGCTGCGCATCCAACCTCCGCGGATCAATCCATGGACCTTGATTTCCCTGATGAGACGATCCTCTCAGTCGATCATGTTGTCCCGTGTTGGAAAATGCATTTCGACGGCGCCTCCCGGAGCCCCACCGGTAGGAGGCTCAACGATCCCAAGCTCAACAGAGTGGGCCGGGATATTTTCTTCATTACCCCGGCGCAAGTCATCCCGCCATACTCATTCCTGTTGTCATAAGGATGTAAAAACAACGAGGCAAAGTACCAAGCTATCATCACCAGCCTCGAGCTGGCCCTTGAGATCCATGTGCCCCATTTACATGTGAAGGGAGATTCCAAGCTGGTAATCAAACAGGTTAATGGAGACTACGTCGTCAGGAAGCCGGAGCTCGCACTGTTGCTGGAGTACACCCTCTGCCTAATGACCCAGTTCTCCCCTCGACCGGAGGTTACCCATGTCCCACGGTCACAGAACGGCCAAGCAGACGCCTTGGCAGGTTTAGCCACGTTGCTCGCGGAACCCGAGGAAGATGATTTGGTCATACATGTGGCACACCGGAGAGTCATTGCCCGCGTCACCCAAGAGGACCATGATGGCCTGCGGGTAAGCCATCTCACCGCTAGACCCTCCATATCGGGAGTCCCCGGTTCGTCAGACGCAATGGTTGAAACCACCCCCGACTGGAGAGCACCTTTTGTCGAGTATCTCCAAAATGGTCAGCTCCCGGACGACCGGGCCGAGTGCGTGCAAATCCGACGCCGTGCACTGCAATTTACCCTCCAGAGCGGCCCCAGTCTTGAACAAATCCTTTGTAAAAGGATTTTAGATTGTGTTCTTCTCTATTTCCTCCAAGGAGGGTAGATACCTCAAGTTATGCAAGAGGTTCACGCCGGTTCCGGTGGCGCACATCAAGCTGGGCCGAAACTGTCCCATAAAATCCGTAGGTTGGGGTACTTTTGGCCCTCTATGATCCACGATTGTATTGGATAATCCATGAGATGCCACACGTGCCAAGTACACGCCCACTTCTTGCATCGACCACCGGAGCCCCTCCACCCCACCAAGTACTCTTGTCCCTTTGCGGTATGGGGACTTGATGTAGTGGGACCGTATCCACTGGCAACAGCCCGCCAGTGTAGGTTCATCCTGACTGCTATAGATTTCTTCTCCATGTGGGCAGAGGCAGTTCCGCTCAAAGAGGTCAAGGCCCGTTCCATCGTTGACTTTGTGAGCTCCAACATTATCCACCGTTTTGGGGTACCTCATGCCATCCTCACCGATAACGGCACCAACTTCCGAGAAGCTGAATTGAAGAAATTGTATGCTATGTACAACATCCGGTCGAACCATACCTCCCAATACTACGCGCAGGCGAATGGACAGATCGAGGCGTTCAACAAGACCCTCTCTAACATTCTGCAGAAGATGGTTGGTCAGAACAATAAAAATGGGCCGGACATGCTCCCCAACGCCCTCTGGGCTTACCGGACGATGACTTGCAACTCTACCCAGGTGACCCCATATTCCCTGGTGTTTGGAGCTAAGGCCGTCCTACCCATTGAGATCCAGATTCCATCGTTACGGACTGCAGTTTATAACCACTACACATTAGATGAGGTGGCTGAGATCCATCTGGATGAATTAGAAGCACTGGACGAGAACCGGCTTCGTGCCCTGCACAATCTGGAAATCCATCAGGAAAAGATAGCGAGAGCCTTTGACAAGAAGGTTCGCCTTCGCTCTTTTCTACAGGGCGACCTGGTACTGGCCCTTCGAGTGCCAATGATTCCCGGTAGGAAACTGCCCAAGTTAGAACCCAAATGGGAAGGGCCTTATATCATCAATAAGGTTTACCCCAATGGAGCATACTCCTTGGTGACCAACTATGGGGATCATATAACCACTCCCACCAATGCCAAATTCCTAAAACGATACTTTTCCTAGGGAAAAAGGTCCAGCACGACCCTAAACTTCGAGATGGTCCCGCACGACCCTAAACTGCATCCCTGTCCTTACTGCAAGACGTTAAACTGCAAGCCAGTCAGGCCTTCCTGACCGAGGCTCAGCCTCAGGCCCCTTGGCCTCCTCGGGACCCCGGCCCCATCAAGCGATACTTTTCCTAGGGATAAAAGGGTCTTGCACGACCTTAAACTGCAAAATGGTCCTGCACGACCTTAAACTGCATATTCGTCCTGCAAGACAATAAACTGTGAAATGGTCCCGCATGACCTTAAACTGCACGTTATGGTCCAACATGACTATAAAATGTAATGTCCTGCACGACCATAAACTGCATCTTCGTCCTGCAAGACGTTAAACTGCAAGCCTATCAGGCCTTCTTGACCGAGGCTCAGCCTCAGGCCCCTTGGCCTCCTCGGGCCCCCGGCCCCGTCTTCACTACGAGACATTAAACAGCAAGCTGGTCAGGTCTCCCTAACCACGGCTCGGCCTTAGGACCCCTGGTTTTCCCTGATCTATTCTCTTGCGGGATTGTACGGTATGGTGTAGGACTACGTCCTCATTTATGTCGGATTACTCGTCGTACCGTACATATCCCCAAATGAGATGATTCTTATCGTCCCGAATGACGTTAAACTGCATTTCTAGAACTACGTATGGCTTGATTCTCATCCTTATAAGATACGTAGGAACGCTTAGACACCTGGTCTTGAGCCCGGCCCCAAGCTTTTCCCTTCCACTATTCCCCATAGGAATAGTTTTCTGGGAGGATCTTTGTATAGCAGGGAGTAGGCTTTCTTGGCCCCGCTTATGCAACCCCACTCGCACAACGATTGTGAGGGTCGCACCATGTGCCCACTCCCGTTATTCTATCCTCCCACATCCTCACCGCATGATGCTAAACTGCATGGCCCTCAAGAACTACGTATGGCTTGATTCTCATCCTTATGATATACGTAGGAATGCCCGGACATTTCGTCTGTTTGCCCAGCCCTAAATCCAAAATCTTCCCCTCGGGTCAAGACATGGAAGGGTGCACACTTTTGCCCCAACTCATATCGAGAAAGCCTTGACCTGGCTGCACATCCCCCCTGGAGGTGTTTTCCCATTTCATGGATGGATACAACTATGCTTCACCCACTCCTTGACTGGTATTCCATCATTTGTCACACCTAGAGGGACCCCCAAGAACGGCCTGGATGCAATGCCCAATGGCTCTCCTACCGATACGGGCCAACGCCCCCGAGGGTTTTCAAGCAACAAGCCAATACAAGTCCCGCGTTGCAAATTTGGTCAGTGGTCGACTCTCATTTTTTGCCCCCCATACGGGTCACCATAGGAACGTTGTGTTTTGAACATGGTCAACAGTGTCCTGGATCTTCGGGTCCACCCTGAGATGTCCCAGACACCGAGTATAGTGATTCATTCTGCCCCATCCAGAGGGGACAAACTTCCCCCGGGTGGTGCTAGCGATCGGGCCCACGGCCCAGGATTCTTCATAGGGGTGTACGGTGTGATGTGGGACTTTGTCCTCATTCACATCGGGATCATGTACCATGTCGTACGCCACCCCTTACGAGGCTCCTTGGCCTTCTCGGGTCCCCAACATCTTCCTCATGTAAGACATTAAACTGCAAACTAGTCAGGCCTTCCTGACTGATGCCTGACATTAGGCCCCTTGGCCTTTCAGGGCCACGGCCCAGGTCCCCTCTTACCTAGGGTGTACGGTGTGATGTGGGACTATGTCCTCATTCACATCGGGATCATGTACCATGCCGTACGACCTCACTTTATGAGGCCCAGCCTCAGGCCCCTTGGCCTCCTCGGGTCCCCGACCCTCGTCCTCATGTAAGACGTTAAACTGCAAACCAGTCAGGCCTTCCTGACTGATAACATTCCCTTTTCTCCGGGCCACGACCCAGGATTCCTCATAGGGGTGTACGGTGTGATGTGGGATTATGTCCTCATTCACGTCGGGATCATGTACCTTGTTGTACGCCCTCCCTTTACGAGGACCATCCTCAGCCCCCTTGGCCTTCTCGGGTCCCCGACCCTCGTCCTCATGTAAGACGTTAAACTACAAGTAGGCCAGGCCTTCCTGACCAATGCCTAACCATCATACCCCTTGGCCTTTCTGGGCCACGGCCCATGATTCCTCATAGGGGTGTACAGTGTGATGTGGGATTATGTCCTCATTCAGGACAGGATCATGTACCATGGCGTACGCCCTCCCTTTACGAGGCCCAGCCTTAGGTCCCTTGGCCTTCTCGGGTCCCCAACCCTCGTCCTCATGTAAGACGTTAAACTACAAGTAGGTCAGGCCTTCCTGACTAATGCCTAACCATCAGGCCCCTTGACCTTTCCGGGCCACGACCCAGGTCCTCTCTTATAGGAGTGTACGGTGTGGTGTGGGACTACGTCCTCATTCACGTCGGCTTCTTCGCCATACCGCACACCTCCCTTGTTTAGCGGTATATTTCTCCCCTTCTCGTCCAGTATGAAGTTAAACTACATATAGAGAAATTTGTGTGGCTTGATTCCCATCCTCATGGGATACGTAGGGCCACCTGAATGTCCAAGATTCGGGTCCAGCCCCATCTCTCGGGAATCCTCATCCCATCCCGGCCCCTTGGCCTATCCTTCATCCATGAGAGGATTATATGGTGTGGTGTCGGATTATGTCCTCATTCACGACGGTCTCGTAATGACCACGCCATGTTCCCCCCCCTACTGAGCTGTTTCGTCAATCCCTTTTTCGGCGGTTCACCAATGTGCTTAAGAGTACTCTGGTTTATTACCTATAATTCCAAGCTTCACTCGGACACGTCCGCACCCGCTTTCCAGGCTTTGTGTATCCCTGCATCAGGGCTTTCATCATCTTCCACACCCGAAGGGACCCCCAAGAACTGCTTGGATACTACGCCCAAGGGCTCTCCTACCAATACAGGCCAACGCCCCCGAGGGTTTTCAGATGACAAATCGATAAAATCCCGCGTTGCAAATATGGTCAGCGGTCGATGCTCATTTGTTGTTCCCACCTCAGGCTAACGCGATATGGACGCTGTGCTTGAACCATGGTTAACCGTTTTCCTCTATCGCCACGCCAACCCATTAAGCCCAAATTCTAGGTACACGATTCACACCCTTCATCACTTCATCATGTCCAAGTAGAGTCTCAGAACTCTTGGTACTTTTCCTCCGTGCACGTCTACGCGTTGGGAGAACAAGCTGCATCAAAGGTGTCCTTCGAAACTCTCCAATGACTCCCCTATGATAGACGCCCCATGTATTGCGATAAGGATCTTCCCCCCTTGTTTCCCACACTGAGTTTGTCTCACGTGGGCTTAGGGATTGGGTTGACATCTGTGCTTGCTCGGGAGTTGTCACCATCCACGGTCTGAGCTCTAAGACCATAAACTAAGATTCACATCTGGAACTACGTTCAAGACCCCTTGTCTTTGGGTCCAGCTTGAGTTTAGCAAGTTCACCTCTCTGGTCCTGCCTTCAGGACCCCGACCACGGGACCACATGGCGTAGTGTAGGACCATGTTCTCATTCACGTCGGGTTTGCAATAGCTGCACCACGCACACCCCGTTCTGAGAGTTAGCCCTCCTATTCCTTGTCCTGCATGACATTAAAAGGCATCCTTCAGAACTACGTGTTTCTTGATTCCCGTCTTCGTGGGATACGTAGGACCACATGAATGTCTAATATTCGGGTCCATCCCCACCTCTTAGTGATCTCCTGATCTCCCGGTCACCTGGGCCACTTGGTCTATCCCTATCCAGGAGGGGGATGTGTAGGTATGATACAATGTTTTGGGCACTGTGCCCCCCTTCCCCTGGGAATCTGCCATCTCTCGATCACCCTCAAGGTTGAGTCCCTTGACTCCTTGCAGTGGTTCAGCCATGTATTAAGAGTACTCTTGTCTAGGACCAGGAGTGTCAGATTCAACTTGATCAAATTCCTTACACTTGTCATGCTTCGTGTTCCACTCCATTCGGGCTTCCATCACCTTTCACACCTAGAGGGACCCCCAGGATCGGCCTGGATACAATGCCCAAGGGCTCTCCTACCGTTATGGGTCAACGCCCCCGAGGGTTTTGGACAACAAATCGATAAAATCCCGCGTTGCGAATATGGTCAGCAGTCGATGCTCATTTGTTTGTCCTCATTCCAGGCTAACGTGACAGGATGCTGTGTTGCGAACATGGTCAGCAGTAATCCTCTGTCGTCACGCCAGCCCCTTCAGTCATTGAATGTTGGTTGCATGATTTACATCATTTTCCACCCCATCATGTCCAGGTGGAATCTCGACACTTTTGGCGCTATCCCTCAGTGCACTTTTGCATGTCAGGGGGACAAAGCTGCAATATGGCGTCCTTCGGGGCTCCCATGGTCCGAGCTCTAAGGCCATAAACTAAGATCCATTCGGGACTACGTTCAACTTGATTCCCACCCTCATGTGATACGTATGACCGCCGAGACGCCCTGCCTCCGGGTACAACCCATTCAGGAAACAAGTCTCTCCCCCTGTTTCCCCTCTATATAGGCCCCTCGGCCTAAGGTTTCCCTCTCTGAATGGCATACAATCTGATGTGGGATCATGTCCCCGTCAATTGTGTTTTATAACACTACGCACATTTACCGCCTAGAATCGTCTCTACTACGTTTGCACTGCATGATGATAAAATGCATGCTTGGTCCTGTCATACGACCTTAAACTATGACATTATCGTCCTGGCCGCACGATGAAAAACGGCACTGCATTGTGGTAACATCATTGTAGAGGACATCATGTTGGGTACTTGCCACGTGCCATGCCATTTGTCAATGCCCTTCGCGGCTTGATCCTTGTGGCGACATCACGACCTACTATTCTAGGCCCGTCGCTTCACAAAAAAAAACCATTCACCCTAAAGAACAAACAAGATACATCAAATTTCTCTTCCTTTAGTGCAAGGGCCATGCCCACAGTCCCCTTTTCCCCTGACACTGGCATCCTACCGTGTCACCATCCAGAACTACGTATGGCTTGATTCTCATCCTTATGAGATACGTAGGAGCGCCCGAGCACTTCCCCACGGGCCCAGCCTAACCTTTGTGTTCGGTCCCTCGACTCGAGCATTTCCCCAGAGATTGCATGGTAAGTAGGGCTTAGGTCCTCCTTCACTTCGGGTTTTGATGCCATGCGTCCCCTGATCCCTTTACCCATTTATGGTCTAAGGTCCATCAAGAACTACGTAAGGTTTGATTCTCATCCCTATGAGATACGTAGGATCGCCCGGGCACTTCCCCGTGGGCCTAGTCTAACTATTCATGGTCCGAATTCTACGACCCTAAACTAAGATCTCCCCAAGGTAAAGGAATATACTCCCTCTCTCTAATACGTTTCTTTTTCGTATTCAGATGTGTTTCGACAAACAACCCGAAGTGTGGGACTTTCGTGCGGACATTCCCTTCGTCCCACGACCAAGCTTCGTGAACTCGCTATTTGGATCCTCATCCTCTTCCACGTCCATAAGGACCCCCAGATGACATGGATACTAGGCTTATGGTCTCTCCATGAATGCTGGTCCTAAGGGCCCTTCAATCGTTTTGGGCCAACGTCCCTACGAATATTTGACAACATCTGTGACACAGTCATGTGTTTCGAACATGGTCAGCGGTCGACCCTCATTTGTCTATCCCCGTTCTAGGCTAACACGACAGGATACTGTGTTGCGAAAACGGTCAGTAGTTACCCTCCGTCGTCACGCCTCCATCATTGTGATCTGAATCTCGAGCACCATGATTCACGCATTTCCACTTCACCGTGTTCAAGTGGAATTCCATCCTACTCGGCTCTTTCTCATCTATGTGCGCCACAAGATCGTGTTAGTGTCATTGGGCCGGTATTCACCGAGCATCCCTTTTCCCTAACCTGCCCCTCTCTGTGTCGGGAAATTCCCACCACTACTGCTTGTTTCCCACACCGAGCACGACTCACGTGGGCTTAGTGGTTTTGACGGGATGTGTACCAACGCGGTCAGGCTGCTCCTCGTCCTGCAGGACGCTAAACTGCGCTTTCAGAACTACGTATGGCTTGATTCCCATCCTCATGGGTTACGTAGGAACGCCCGGCCACTCTGCTTCGGGCCCAGCCCAATCCTCGCTCTTGGTCCCTCGACCTGAAGAGTTTCCTCCGGGGGTATGTGGTATGAGTTGGACTTCATGTCCTCATTCACATCGTTTTCATATCTACCGAGCCACATGCTTCCTTCCCTCTTATTCCATGTCCTATCGTATGACGTTAAACTACATGAGTCTATGTGTCCTCAACACATGACATTAAACTACGGTTCTACCCTGAACAAGTTCAGGATGCCCCAAGATCCCACTGGGAAGTGACAGATCCCCTCTCCAGAGAGGCCCTGTCTGAAAGAAAGAATGATTAATGATCAAACTGATGCGCCTATCTGGCGTACTCCCACCACGGTGGTGTAACTACCTAAGTGTTGGATTCTGTTCGGACAGACCATCACTCCATATTCCACGCTTTGCGTGCCCCTTATTCGGACCCTCGTCCCCTTTCATGTCTCACGGGACCCCCTAACGGCCTGGTCTCATGCCGCATCGGCTCACCTACCATCCTGGGCCAACGTTCTAGAAGACAGGTCATATCTGGAATGACCCCCTAATAGTATGAATTTTTGACCTATGGTCCGCCAACTGTCCTGGGCCAACACCCCGAAGGATTGATCAACAACATTTGTGACATGGTCCCGTGTTTCGAACATGGTCAACGGTCGACCCTCATTTGTTTTCCCCATTACAGGCTAACACAGTAAGGGTACCGATTCTCCTCCAAGGTTAACAGTTGTCCCTTATTGTCACCCCATCCCCACAGTGTTCCGAATCTTGGGTATCGTGATTCACGCTTCCCATTTTCATCTGTCTGGACCGATTTCAGCGCCCATGGCGTTGCCCTGTTCGTGGATGAGAGCACGTTGAAGAAACAGTAATTCGGTCATCCTGAAAGTTCCTTCTCCCATCAAGCCTCTCCCGTCTCTCAGAAATTCAGACTGGTAATCCGAATCCCGGACATCGGGCTCGAACCACGGGAGCTTGGGGAATTGTCACCGAACATCCCGCAAACATTGTAGGGATGTAACAAGGCAATTCGACAGTGGAAATCGTGCGTGCTACGACATTCAAAACAAAGGTAAAATTTGGAAGCACGAATGTACCGATAAAGGGTTTGGGGTTTGTTACAATACTCGGGGGTCGAATTCCCCCATGGACGGGTTGACCCCGTCAAAAGAGCGTTGCAGCTCCGCCACCCGATGACTTGCGGCATCCAAGGATTACTGCAGCTGAACCAGCTCCCGCTCCTCCTCAGCAGTGGCGAGGCGCAGTTCGTCGGTCCTGGATTTGGCCCTCTCCAGGCCAGCCTGAACGACAGCCATCTCTCCAGAGTTCTGCCTCACATGCTCTTCTGCCTCTGCCAGCTGGGCCTTCAAAAATGAGACCATCTCAGATTGTGCATCAAGAGAGGCTGAAAGCTCGTCTTCCCGGGTCTGCATCTGTTGAACCTCGCCTTCAGCCTCCTAGAGCTTCTTGATGCTGATCGCTTTCCTCCGCTGCCAGCCCACACCGATCCCACGATCATGCTCCCGGATCTTCTCAGCCATAAGATCTCGGATGAGTGCATGAGGACGTTGGGAATCCACTCCCCCAACGCACAGTTCACGCAACCGTGAGTGAAGCCTATCCATTTCGTCCAGCCATTGTGCTTGGGGAGTGTCCTTGATAAAGCGTGCGATCATCTTCCATGACCGGCGGCGGACTATGCTGCTGTCTTCCTCATCGGGGGCCGTTTCGTCCCAGTGTGCGCGATTGGCAGGCTGGTAAGCAGGATACGCTCGCAGGAAATCCTCGGTAGGATCAACATCCGTTGTTGAATCCAGTGTGACACCTGGCGCCGAAGCGGGAACGGCGAAACTGAGACCGACCGGTTGTTCCTCTTCCTCGGAGTCCACCTCGATGACTTCGGGTACGACCTTGCTGGTGGACCTGCTAGTGATGATGTGCGTCGCAGCTTGAGGAGATGGAGAGACTATTGCCACCATCACCGGCATGGCCCAAGGAGGGACGCCACCAGACATCCTGACCAGTCTCGCCGCAGCAGCCCACGCCAATCGAAGAACTATATGACAGAGAGGTACAAATGTTAGTTGTCATGGTCTACATGTGACAACTAGGAGACTGGTGGAGGAGATTTACGGAGATCAACATCTGAGCGCTGCTCTTGAGCCGGTATTGACGGGACCCCGAGACGAGGCCCCCCGTATACTGTTGGAAAGTCTGGAGATTCCGGAGGAGCCACCTCGGGCGCCCTGGTCCCACCAGATGCGGAACTGGACGCATCTATAGGTGCGGGATCTAAAGGTCCTGCATCATCACCCGCCAAGGAGCGAGAATGAGGCCTACGAAAAAGTTCCTCATGTATGACTCAAACATTGGTGAGAAGCCCATAGTGACCCAAGAACAGATCGTGAAGAGAGAAGATCAGAATGCTACCTCGAGAGCCTCTGCGAAATCGTCAGATTCTGAGCCTCGGTCTCCAACCTCTCCCTCCTCCAGCGGGCTCCCTCCTAGAGCCTCATCATTTCGAGAGGAGTCCTCTGATTCCTCTTGCAAGGGGAAGCGCTCCCTCAGATCGGCAGTTGATAACTGTGGGGGGACCGTCTGATTCAACAGTACCCTAACCCGGTCCGTCATTGGGCGAGGGACACCACTGGAGTGGATGTAATTCTCCAGCTCTTCCTGGTACTGTTCTGCCTCCGCCGGAGACGCCATGAATCCTTCCCGAACTGGGGCTATTCCCGGCAATTCCATCCCGAGGCGATTCAGGTGGGCCCATATCTCGGATGGGCTGAGGAATTGCCGGTTGACATCCCAAATGTCCCAAGATTCCGGGAATACGACATCCTCCGCCATGTCAATATGACTCATGCGCTTCCCCGAAGCTTTAGTGGATATCCTACGAAGTCCCCTCGGTGGCCGCCACTCCGGATGACCGTGCTCTTCCGGAATCATCGGATCCACCGGTGCTGCCATACCCTCAGCCGGTGCGGGTCTTGCCGCCATGGCAGCCCCGCCACCGCGAGCGGCCCTAGCCACCCTCCAACCCCGACCTCGAGATAGAGGAGGCCCACCGTCACCAACCCGGATCGTTGGTTGCTTCAGCGTCTCCCCTGGGTAAACGACCTCCCAACTAATGGCGTACTACTTCACTAATCCGAAGGCGGTAGTGGATGGAGGCAATGCAATCCAAATCATTCCATCTTCCCATGTGAACATGAGCCACATCTGCCTCATCACACACAGGTGCTCCTCGTGATGCACCTCCCAGTAGACTTGCGGGGTCAGCCGCTGGAGGCACCAGAACTACCTCGCAAACCGATGCGGAGTGTACGGTTCACAGAGCGGCTCACGATCTATTCGTGCCACCAAAACTCCACCTCAGAAGGCCAGGAGGTAAGCCCGATGTTCTTCAATTCCCCGTCTGTCATCAGTAAGCATCCCCGTAGGCAACAGGAAGGGGTGGAAATTGAACTCATCCGCCCTCCACACCCGATTCAGCACCATCATCACGACTAATTTTAATGGGAATCTCATGACCGCGTTCAGGATGGATGGGCAGAAGTTCGATCCCGGCGGTGAAATAGGGTTCGGATACTCGTAAATCTCCCTGATATGCGCTGAGATCCACCCATACAGGAGGTGGAAGGGCCCGCATATCCTTGCCGGCTTCTTGCCCTCGCTAATATGCCGTAGCATTCTGTACAGTTTGGTGAGTATCGGGATCCCCAGGTTGATCCGCTGCCCCATGGCCAACATCGACGCCATGATAAAAGAGCTGGGTCGTACCCCCATGCTTGTATCTCTCACCGGTAGGATCCAGCCATAGATGAGAGCCGCGATGAATGCCACCAGCCTGACTATCGGCTGTTGTTCAGTGCTGACACTGAAACACCAAGTTTTCCATTGGTTGTCCTCCAAGACCCGCCAATACGAGTGCCCCTTTCCCCGTTGGGATGCCCTTGGACAAGTTCAAGGCCTCGGAGGGAACTCTCGATTCTCTGGGAAATTCAGGAAGCATTTGAACCACCTCTTGAAGTGGACATCCCTCACTGCCTCCTTGTCCTCTCCAGGGACAAGTGTCATCAGCACCGACGCCAGTTGCGGCATTTTCTCCACATCTCCCCACGCACTGACGACGGGGAGGAATTCGTCGTACATGGCCCCCAAGATCGGGACCCTAGAAATCTGGTGGACATCCCACAGGCTGATGCCCACCTCCCCGTGATGCAGGTGAAAGGTGTTGGTCCTAGATGAACATCTACTCAACAGCTCTGGCATCAGTTTCTTTGGTTGGTAAATGTGGAATTGGGAGGCCCATGCCGCCTCATACAACCCCACTCTCCTCAACTCGGCCCCGAACTCCTCGCATGAGGTGCCTACCCAGTAGGCTCAGGCCCAGTCATCAGTAATGTTACGGCCCTAGCGCAGGTCCCACTCATCGGACCATCCCTTCTTCGAATCCTGCAAAGCCGCCATCAGCATGGTACGATAGAGGGGAGGGGAAGTATCTGGTTACAGTGGCTTCCCATCAATATCATTCACATGGTTGTAGAGACAGTCAGTGGTGATGGGTGTGATGTCCTCCCACGCATGACCATCGGCCGCCCTGAACCATTGGTGCTGGAACGGTGTGCTCCTGAACCAGCAAGCTGGTTCATCCCTATTCGCCTCAGGGATAAAGACATCATCCCTTAGCCCAAAGTCGTATAACGACAATTTCATGCACTATGGATAATCTTTATGACCCTCTGAGAGAAGATCTGTCAATGAGGTGTGGTCCGAGTGGCTCCGGATCATCTCCCCCAAGCCTGGACAGTTGGCCATCTCATCCCGTCGAGCAGCATCTGCAAGCACCCCCAATACAGCCTCTTGATGGGCCATCTCAACTCTGGCCCTCAGAAAAGATTTTTTCAGATGGATCGCGAAGCTCGACCGCAAAGCTGAATCACGAAGATCTGTCGCGGGGCAAGGTCTCGAAGTTAGGCCACGACCAACAAGAAGAAGTTCTCTTGGCGCGGACGCGGAGTCAGAGACACGCGGTACGCCATGATGCTCGCTTCGCGGAGGGGTGTCGCGGAGTACGCGGAGCTTCGCGAAGTCGAGAGCACAAAAAGACAAGGAAGGCACGTGAAGACAAAAGAGGTCGGACCCCCTATTTATAGGCGGCGACTCCGGAGCATCGCGGAGCACCTCACCCGCGCGGAGCATCACGGCACGTCCGGATCTGCGGCCCCGGTCAGCACCGCGGGTCCCCTTCGCGAAGCCGCTTCGTGAACCACTGACAATTTTGGCGATTTTCCCTCAGACTTAGACCCTTCGCCCTCCACGGCTCCATGTCTGAGGGGGGGCATTTCTTGGCGCCAAAAATATGGCCCGAAATAAAGGAACAAAAAAGACAACTGGCGCGCTGCCTCGCGAAGCAGTGCCGCGAAGCAGCGCCGTGAAGCACCCACACGAAGCGGCCCGACCATTGCGGCCCCGCGAAGCTCCTAAGGCGGTAATGCTCAGCGAACACATTTGACATTCGCGAGCCACCGTGAATCTCCTGAGGGGGTGATGCTCCGCGAACGCATTTGACGTTCGCGAGCCGCCGCGAAGCTCCTGAGGCGGCCATGCTCCGCGAACGCATTTGTCGTTCGCGAGCCGCCGCGAAGCTCCAGAGGCGGTAATGCTCCGCGAAGGCATTTGACATTCGCAAGCCGCTGTGAAGCTCCAGAGTTGGTCATGCTCCGGGAAGGAATTTGACGTTCACGAGCCGTCGTGACGCTCTAGAGGCGGTCATTCTCTGTGAATGACGATGACGTTCCCGAGCGCGCTGTGAAGCACTGGACGCGGCGCGCGAGCCCTGCTTCGTGGTGCCCCTTCCCTATAAATACCGGACTCCCCCTGAGCCCCGGGGATGGACGATCCGACCTATCGGATTCTCCTCTCCCGAATCGCGAAGCACTCATTGCCCCGAGAATCATGAGCTCCGCGACGTACTTCTACTTCGCGAGACTCCTCTGCACTGTCTTGTTTTGATCCCCTCTTCCGAGAGGGATGCCCTTCACGAAGCTCAAGGGCATTCGCGGAGGAAGGGGATTCCCAAGGGAACCCGGGTAGCTGCAGAGCGTTTATGCTTCACGAAACACCCAACCCATGCTAGCGATCTCTATGCTAAGGTAGGATCGCTACACATCGCGAAGCACACTGCTTCGTAGGACCCTGCTTCGTGAGGCACCTCTTCCTCGCGAGGCAGTGCTCCGCAAACACTGCTCCACTTCGCGAAGCACCTTCCACTCACACCTATGCCCCATGCTAAGGCCAAGACACTCCACTTCGTGAAGCACACTCCTTTTCTTATAGATTCCTCTTCCCGTGCGACCCTCCAGGTTTGCACGATGTGATTTCAAAGTCTCATGGACAATACCACACATAGCGTTGCTTCTCTTAATGCTTCTTCGCATAGGCACGCTAACGGCTATTTCTTCTTCGTATAACCACGCTAACGTGGACCCCTCGATGGTTCGTTCCACGACCCCCCTTAACCATGGCCTTAATGGTACCTTCCCTTCCCCAAGGACCAGAGGGTACCAGTTATGTATGTCTTAGGGGTGTGGAGTGAACCCACCTCATCCGAGCTGTATGACGTTAAACTGCCAAGCACCACATCCTCAACACATGACGTTAAACTGTGATCTGACCTCGTCTCCCTCACGAAGGGTCCCCCCAGCTCGAACATTTTTTACACCACTCGACTCCACGGGAATGGAACTCTTCCTCACATGGAATGAGATCCTCTTTGTCGGAGTGGCGTATGTTCTTAAGATAAGGGTGACCCTAGTCCCCCAACGGATGGCTGCACCTCTGCATCTCCGTACTTCCTCACTACCAATGTCAGTGGAGGGCGTGATAGGGAACGAGGCACTTCCCATCGTCGGACCAAGGTCCATCTTTCCTGCGCTTTGTCGCGCCATGGGCCTCCATCCTGGAGTAAGTCCCAACGCCGTGGGCCGCCTAACGCGTAAGCCACTCTTCGCTTCTCACGGACGCTTCCTTCGCGACGTGATTGTCAGGTCCTTGCAACCTCTTGTTTCTCACACCGAGCATGACTCACATGGGTTTAGAGTGAGCACCGACCCTGACCCCCACCCTTAACAAACTATTAGGACTTTGATCCATGTCAAGGCATGGTATGTAGGAATCCTCCATGAGGTTCAAGCCCACCCGTCATTTCACGTCGGGTCTCATTCATGTCCAGCACGACGTTAAACTACAATTCCAGTCTGACGACAATCCGTTGTGACTAACCAAAACTATGAGGAATTTGATCCATGTCAAGGCATGGTACGTAGGAAGCCTTTAAGAGGTTCAATCCCACCACTCATTGGACCAAGGTCCATCTTCACATCGGTTCGCCGACAAAGCCACCTTGCTCGGTCGTTCATTCACATCGAGTTTCGCCCCCGTCCAGCATGATGTTAAACTGAACGTCTCGTCCCGCATGACGTAAAACTGTGTTCCATCAATCCCCCGAACTACGAAGAATTTGATCAATGTCAAGGCATGGTACGTAGGAAACCTTCCCAAGGTTCAAGCCCACCACTAGTGGACCCATGAGTCAACTTTCACATCGGTACTCTGACGATGCTCATCGGGACAATGTCCACCTTCATGTCAGTTTATCGACGTCATCCCGAACTACGCGGAATTTGTTTCCCTGCCACAGGGATACGTAGGAAGCCCCGTCGAGGCTCAAGCCCAACTTCAATGTCGCCCATAGTGATGGTCCCATTTCACTCTCCCTCTACTCCATTCATCAACCTACCACCCGTTCCGATTCTCGCCCGGACCGTCTTATCTTGGTGAGACCATGTCAGTACGCTCTTCTTCACAGCCACCCATGGGCTTCCCCCGGTATCGATATCCCTTCAAGTAGGATCCCTCAATCTTATCTATCCTAGCTAATGCTATGGTTGGGTTGATCCGTCTCCGCTGGACGTTAAACTTGCGTCATGCCCTGTTTTGAGCACGGGAAGCTGAGGAAAACCTCAGATATGTGTCTATGACATATAATTCCACGCGCTCGATGTGGGATGCCTCGGGCTTCCACGCCCTCGAGAAGCCTTGTGGCCAAGGATAACAGACAGACATGCCTGGTACCCCATCATCCAGACATGCTACTGATGCCTCGACGTGACTACTCCCATGACTGATGTTTTCTGCGCTGACTGGACCCTTTGGAATGTCCCGACAGAAGCAGTGTAATTAACCGGCGCCCATGGAAACACGGCACTAGGAAGAGTTTCACGAACTACATATTAAATCTATGAGGGAGACCCGGACTAGGTGACGAGTTATGAGGAGGAATCCACAGGAGGAAGAACCGACATCCCATCATCCCATTTCGATCAAGGAGCAGACGTCCCGGAACAAGGAGCGAATGCCGCCCGCCTTTGGAAAGCGGGAATGCGGGGCAACAAAAGTGTCGCGCGTCCTCCCCCACAGACGGACGGGCGTGCGCCCCGACGAAAGCGTCAGAGACATATATATATTAATATACGAATAAAAATATGAATAAAAAAATATAACTATATATATATAAATACGTAGATATAAATATAACTAAATATACATATTAATATATATATATATATATATATATTAATATATGAATAAATAAATATATATATATATATATATTAATATATGAATAAATATTATGAAATATATAAATAAATAGATAGATATATCATTAAAGGGAGAACCAAACAAGATGGACGAGTGGTAAACATTACTACACATATGGCCTTTCACGACTTCCAAAATGGATTTTAACAAAACTAAAAAAGCACTGTAAAATGCAACCATGATAAGGGAGAACTTTATCAGTGCTTTTTGTGCTGATAAAGGCCTAGTTTCCAATGGTGTGTTGTTTATATAACAACACAACTAGAAGAAAACCTACAATGTAAACAGCATAATCAGATGAAAACCTTCTATATACATTTAATTGACATCATCAATATAAAAATTTCCACACACGGTATTTAGAAAAAATACAATTCAATTTATATTTCAAACAAAATGTTTTATGTAATTACATTTAGAAATGTCCAACAAACTTTATAAAACATTAATATTTCATCTTTTACGCCCATGATACCCTCTCAAAAATGTCCTCCCATGGTATTAGTTACTGAACAGATCATATCGACTTGAGAAAAATATTCCACATATATAATAAAACAAATATAATGTTTTTTATAATATAAATAAATAAATTAATCATTAATATGAAATAACATGTTAATAAAATATCAATATTAAATAAGAATAAAACATTTGGAGTTATACCGGTCATACCATGAAACCTATTGAGGTGGGGTTGATTACTACATGTTACAAATGAGTTATTTATTGTTGTCCTAAAATTTCATAATAATCCGAATGTGTTCATTCAATTTTGATTATGTCACTTTTTCTTGTACCAAAATTAAGGTAAATTTTAAATAATGAGACATTTGGAGTTATATTGCCCAAACCATTCATCTTATTGAGGTGTGGAATATTCTTACCTATAAAAAATTATTCATGGATTGTTTTCCTAATGGATCAAAACAATTTGATTGTTTTTTGAGTTATATTGGTCGTATCGTGCATTAGTTTGATGTGAGGCAGCTTCATACACATCAAAAATGACTTATGAATTGATGTACTAAGTTATTAATAAAATTTTAGTGTAATTTTTTGGTTTCCACTGACTGAAACGTTTTAAACTAAAATTTCAATTTTAAATTGATAACAAACACTTTTAGTCATACTGGTCACACCATGCATTGGATTGAGGTATGATGGACTACTACACATCCCAAATGACTCATGGAACATTTTCCTAAAGTATAAAAACATTCCACATTTGTTTTCTTTGTTTTCAGTATGTCACTTTTTGTTTTTACATAGATTAATGTCAATTTTAAATAAAAATAGACACGTTGAGTTATACCGACCAGACCATGATTCATATTGAGGTTTGGATGATACATACATGTTTCAAATCACTAATAGATCATTTTCCTAAAAAATAAAAATATACATATGTGTTTTCTCGATTTTTAGTATGTCAATTTTTTATTTAAATTAATATCATTTTTAAATAAAAAAGTGACAATTTGAGTGATACTAGACATACTATGTGTCGTATTGAGGTTAAGATTATCCTTACACCTCATAAATGACGACTATATTGTTTTCAAAAATTATCAAAACAATCTGAATGTGATGTATCAAGTTTGAGTATGTCACTTGTTGTTTTTAATTAAATTCATCTGTATTTTAAATAAAAAGAGCCACTTTGAGTTATAACCGCCACACTGTGGATTATATTTAGTTACAGTTGAGTCATACATGTCACAAATGACTCATGGATCATTTTCCTAATGTATAAATTAATATGAATGTTTTTTCTCAGTTTTTAGTATTTCACTCATTCTTTTTCACATAAACTAATGTTAATTTTAAATAAAAAGACACAGTTGGTGTCATACCGGTCACACCATGCGTCATATTGAGGTGTGGTTGAATCATACTAATAAAAAATGTCTCATCGATCATTTTCATAAAATGAAAATAATAATAAAAACACATTTTATCAGTTCTGAATATGTCAATTGTTGTTTTTACTAAAATCAAAGTCAATTTTAAATAAAAAAAGTGACACTTTGAGGAATACCATGCAAACTGTAAATCGTATTGAGGTGCAGATGATTCAGGTGTTATGATTTAAGATGATTACATAAATTAATATTTCTCATTGAGAGACTTGTTGTATGGGATGATAAATGACTTTCCTACTTAATTTTTTTTATAATATAGCATTAAAATAACTATAGGGTTTCTAGTTTGTGAATTAAGTACATAGTTAATTAGGTTGAAACCTTCATCAAATACATTGATTTTAGGATATTGTAGATTTCTAACCCAATGGGATAAGTACCTATCTTGGATGACATCATTTGAATGAAGTTCTGAAGAACATACAATAGTGTCTCCACAAAGAGTTGATCAACTGTTTTAGAAAATAAAAGATGTGGAAACTACTTTTGGTATATTGTTTTTGAAAATCCTTACTAAATCAAATTGGAAAAAGTGACCAGTTTTTTTTGAATTATCAAACTAGAATTCTATGTATGTCAGGAATTTTCATGATGTTAGGCATGTTGAAAAAATGTATGTGATAGTTCCATCAGTTAATTACTTAATGCACCTTAAAAAATAAAGGATGATATTATGGTTATGTTGGACATAGATCACATGGGTATATAAGAAGAGTTGGTGCCAGTGAAGGGTGAAAATTGAAATATTTTTCCTCCAGCTGCTGACACTCTTTACAAGAAGAAGATATAATATTTTTGAAACTTCTTGAATTAATTAAGTGTTTGAGAAGTGTATTCATCAAATATCAAGAATATCATGTCAAAAAATAATTTAAAGTGAATCGGTCTTAAATCACATGTTTGTCATGTTTTTATGCAAGATCTAATTCCTATAGCTTTACATTTCATTTTTTTCCAAGAATTTCCTTCTTTCATTAACCAACTTTTGTTTCTTTTTCAATGCAATATGTGGTAAAGTTATATATTTGGCCAAATTTTTAGCTTTGTAAAGAGTACATTTCATCATATTATATATATATTAGAAATGTTATTTCTTCTATAATTATTTGATATAATGGTTCACTTTATGGTTCACTTGGTGAGAGTGATTAGACTATGTGGTCTTATACACAATAGATGGATGTACCCCAGTGAACAGTATATGAATATTTTGAAACGGTATGTCAAAAATCAATGTTTATCAGAGAGTTGTATTATAGATATATATATTACATAGAAATCCATTGAATTATATATTGAATACCTATCTGGTGTAGAAATCATTATTTTACCGAAATCTCATCACACTTGGATTCTTGTTGGTGAATGAATTTTTGGAAGAGATATTGTCACAATCAATATTGTAGATTAGTAACAGGACCTCATTTAAAATTTTCATAATAGTTGGGACGTTTCCACATATGTTGAAACCCAAAAATAAATTATTATTCATTTTAATCCATCATGGCATGAAAGATGGATATCAAATATCCATTATCAACAATTTATAAAATGGTTTCAGGACTATATTTATAACGAGTCAGATAAATATTTGGATTGAATTTCAGAACAACATATTTGGTTAGATAGGGGACCATGTGTGTATGTCTTTTCGTACAATGGTAATGAAATTAAGGGTTATAAATTATATACAAATAGACACAATGAACACAATACCATAAAAAAAAGTGGAGTTACACTTGTGTTTGAAGCAATGCAAGTTTTTGGTTCAAAGGAATTAAATCCATTTTATGTGAATATGTCATACATTGGCATCTTCAAGAAAATATTGGAGTCGGATTATACAACATCACAAGTGCCTCTTTTTCAATTCAAGTTGGTTGATAACAAGAGTGATGTTATAATAAATGAATCCAGATTCGTGAAAGTTGATTTCATTAAGGAATGGTACAAAGATGAACCATTTACAATGACATCATATGTAGTAAATGTATTTTATGTTCCAGATACCGCAAACTAAAAGTGGTCAATTGTTATGTTATCAACCACAAAAACTGAAGGGGAAGACCAAAATTTAACTGAGGGTGACCTTTTCATTGGGATTTCACAATCATTTAAAAGTGGTCCCAATGTAGATGGTGTATTGAATTTATGAGGAGAACATTATGAAAGGATTTGGATAGTTGATAGAGGGGTCAAATATCTTCTGCTATTAAGAAAAGATATTTCAATAACCAGGTAATATAATTTTTGTAATATATTTTGTGTTACCGCATGTTATTATTTATTCTCTGTTGTATTTATGTAATCAAAATCAAATGGTAAACCATATATATATATATATAATGAATTATGAACATTTTGGTGCTCCCAGTACTAAGTAACAACATGTCTTTCAACCTACTAGTTCTCGTAGTGTAGAGGAACAATGTCCTTCTACCTGTGCTGGTAATCCCAATCTCACAAAATAATAGGTTTCTTAACCTATTGCTTCTCCCGGTGCAGATGTTCAAAGACCATCTGCACATGATGATGTTATCGCTCTAGAGAAACAACATATTGGAAATTTTGAATCCAAGGAAATGGTAGGTGATTAAGGACCAGATAAGAAGAAAAAAAAGGAATGCCATAGATTTAGGGTGTTAGAAAAAATCATTAAGTTGAAAATAAAAGGAATCAAATATCAGGTCGTATAGAATGAAAGGGGACAACATTTTAAACCCAACAAGGCCTTTTTCAATAGTTACATTTGAATAATCACTTAGAAATTCATGTTTATTGATGTAGATTTCTGGCACCATGTTCTGATCACACATAATACACTAATGTGGTATGATATTACAATAACATTGCAATATCATTTATTTATTTCAATAAAAATATATAAAAAAAAGAAACATTGAATTACTCTTCACCATCCCAAGATAAGTGTATTTATAGTATGTGTATCCCATATGAAAAGTATACTAATTCTAGTTGGAAGGATTCACATATATTTTCACACAATTATAACGAGGAATCATCATAATGATGCCGAAGTAAAAATAAACACCCACCCACCACTTATGTATGAAAACATAAGATCCCATGAAGCCTGAGAAGAATTTACTAGAAATCGTGTAGATATGTGTTTTCAAGTACACCTTGTACAGTAATATGTTGTTTTAAAATACATATATTCTTCACATTGATAGAAAATTTTTTATTTATGAAATAGAAAGTGAGGGCTGCAAATAATGTATGGGCAACAAAACCAATGTACCCCTACCGTAAAGCAAGGATCGGTAATGCTTCATTTGAAAAATGGAACTTATTTTAAATATACCGTAACACAATTATATGACATGAAACAACAACATAATATTGTTTATTTATTTATATGTAGATTAATGAATCCAAATCCAAATGTACTTCTATCCCACACCTTGTTTTGTGGAAAGTGTCATGTGTACATAAAAATGGGATACTAATAAACTAAAATACATTAAAAGGGTAAGAAATATGTGTAAGTATGACATAATTATTTTTGTTTATTTAATTCTCTATTATATAACAATGATTAATAATTTTCTTATATTTTCAATATGACATAGTCACACTTATAATCAATTCCAGAACCTGAAGAACACATACTATCAGTGGCCTTGAAGTGGCTAGAATAATATTGTCAGGTTAGAGTTGTGGGTTTTTGGGTGACACCCCAAATATATTTTGATAAAAAAACAATAGGATGTTAAAGGTAAAGAAATGAAACAAATTAAAGAAATAATATCTACCCTTGTAAAACAATTACAATGGCATAGAGAGTTACTAGATGCTTTTATTGGGGGAAACAAAGAGAAAAATAACCCATGAATAGCCATTGTGTGAATATCCCTCCCCACCCCCACCAACTTTGAGGTGAGCCATTCCCATTAAAGATCTACTTGGACAAGTTAATAAATGTTATAATAATTGTTTCTATACAATTTGAATCAGATAAATAGTGATACATTTCCTATATTTGTACTCTACAGGGTGATAATGATGATGAATTATATCTATCAACACCCACGTATCTCTTTTTATAGAGGGATACATTGCTAAATATCCAAAATAATGTGATATATAATAGAACACTTCAAACATATCTTGTGAGAGTTTCTAATAGCATATCCCACGATCCATGTTTCGATCTACCTGTTCTAATTGATGAGGATGATATTCATATGGTTGACCATGGAGTTAAAATATTCAACACATGGCCACCACATTTGTAAAAAAAATATGTCGAAATGGAGGTATTCATTTCCAATTTATTTTTCATGCAAAACCATTAAAAATTAATGAAATGTCTGAACTGAAAAAAGATATAAAAGTCGGGAAAATGTAAGGAGTTGAATTGATATGTAAACTCAAATCCATCTAAAGGATAAACCAACTAATCAAAAAGATCATCCAAATTCACATTTACCCTGACCATTGAATATCTGCATTTACAAACATTGAAGGGTCATGGGGATATAAAGATACAAAGTGTTAGTAGTCACATAGTATATTTTGAAGAAAAAAATGTATGGAGAGGAAGTTACTGAATACATTTCTTCTAACAATGTAGATGAAATTTTCAACTATGAATTTCATGGAGCCTAGGTTGTAAATGTATACATGAGTTATGTTTTTTTAATTTAGTTTTCCCAAAAGATGATATATTGTGTTAATTATGAAGAAATAAATGTCATATTTTTTGCAGCAATATATATCAAAACCAATTCAATGGATTTCACCATAAAAAAAGACTCGTTATTCCTTATGTCACCTCTACAGACAAAAAAAACTGATTCCGAAAAACTGGATGAAATAGTGGAAAACTTGGGAATATCGTTTAAAATAAAACGTGGGGATGAAATAATCATCTTAATACCAATGATGCTATGGTAAAATGATAAAATTTAATCATATAAAATATATTTGACATTTCATTCATTACTTGTTCAATTTTCTATTTTTATGAAAAACTGGATGCTCATTACAATGAATTTGGATACTCTAAATATTTATTTCCTAGATTCGCAGCATGGATTTTCAACAAACTGACCACACATGGTGATGTTTTTAAATATTTAATTCACTACATCCAAAAGTTTAGAAATAAAAATAGAATTATATAATTTATATGCTGTTTTAATTTGGATTCTATTATTATAGGGAAGGGTGTAAATATCATCTAAATCATGGCATGAGGACATGCATTGCGTAATAGGACCCTGAAAAGTTATAAAAATATATAATTATCATGGTATATATTATAATATTTCTCTATCCAAACACATATCAAAACAAATTACATATATTCAATAATGTTTATACTGTGTATGAAACAAAAAAATGGAAAATATTTTGGTTATAATGTTTGTAAATTTATGAGAGAGATCATATTCCATAAAAAAACACATCCCCAAAGAGGTATTTTTAAATTTAATTACTACTTGATTTAAAATATTTATTAATCCTTTGTGTATTTATTATTTTCCAATAAGTTTACGAATATTTAAAATAATCATATTCATAATATGATATACATTTTCATAGAAACAAATGGGCATCATTCATGATCATAGAATGTAAAAAAATAGCATGAAGATTAGAATTATATATAAGTAATGGATTATTTCATATTTATGTTTATTTTTTTAATTTCTAGTATTACTCACATGAGAATAGTTTTCTTATACATGAAGATTCTTTAGATGTTAGAATTGTTTTTAGACATTGGTACATGTAGGAATCAACAACACCTCAATCTGACAAACGATGTGATCGGTATGACTTCAGGTGTGCCTTTTTTATTTATGATTGACATTAATTTTAGTATAATATACAAATAACATACTCAAAACCCAAAAAAAATAATACAAATTGTTTTGATACTTTAGTAAAATGATCCTTAAGTCATTTATGAATTTTAGAAATCAGATGCACCTCAATCCAAAAAATGGTGTGACTAGTATGACTCAAAGTGTCTGTTATCAGTTTAAAATTGACATTTTACTTCAAAATATTTCACTCATTAAAATTTGAGAAAGAATGGTAATATTTTCTTGATAATTTATTAAATAAATTTATAAATAACTTGTGATGTGTAGAAATTGGTTTCATGTCAAACCAATAAATAATGTGACCACAATGAGTTAAAGTGTGTATTTCTAGTTTAAAATGAAATTTTAGTAAAAAATACAAGTGACATACATAAAACCAAGAAAAAATATTTGTATTCTTTAAACAAATTATGAAAACGTTCTATGATTCATTTGGGATGTGTAAAAATCATTCAAACCACAATACGACACACGGTGTGACTGGTAAAACTCAAAGTGCGTCTTTTTATTTAATATTTACAACAATTTTAGTTAAAATGAACAAGTGGTGTACTAGAAAATGTGAAAACACATTCATACTGTATATATAATTTAGGGGAAAAAATCCATGAGTCATTTGGGACATATAGGAATATTCCACACCTCAATATAATGCACAGTGTTACTAGTATGACTACAAGTGCATATTTTTTATTAAAATTTTAAAAAAAATTATTAAAAAGGACAATAGACCTACTCAAAACTAAGAAAACTCATTTGGATTGTTTTAATATTGTAGGAAAATGATCTATGAGTTAGTTGGGATGTGTATGAACTAGCTGCACCACAATTTGTCCCTCAACAACTCCCAAACGTAGCTATAAAATGAGCCACATCATTTTCCCCTCTCCTAACAATGGAAAAAAGACAAGAAGAGAATAAAAGAACTAATGATATGATGATGTCGAAAGAAGACCCAAAGGCCTGGTGGATACCATCTTCCTCCTCCAGTGCATCAATAATAAATTGATAATCAGATTCGACCACAATATCCATTGATCCAAGAGATGAAATGAACTACATACCCTTCTATATAGTCATGGACTCTACTATTGGAGTAGACAAGAAAAAAATTTCTGAGGAATTATATGGCACAAAAATAGATCCTCCATTGTCCTAGAGAACTTCCACAAGGCCAACAGGGCCACCACAAAAAATTGATGGATCATTGTTAATTTTAAAATCACCTTGAGGGGGATTAAATCATCTAATAAAAGGGGATGAAGAGTTATTAAATAACTAATGTTAAAAAGCACATTTTGACGTCACTTATTACATAACCAATGTGAAAACTCACACTAACATTGTTTTAACATCGGTTATCCATTAACTGATGTTAAAACTCTATCTGTGTGAGTTTTAACATTTGTAATGTATAAATGAACAATCGTGATGAATACAGAACATATATGTATGTCAATTATAATCACACATCAATATATTTTTTTTACCCAATTCATTGGAAACATATATTTATTTAGTTATAATTATGATTATATATATATATTATAATTATTTATATTCATTTTGTAAATATGATAAATATAATAAATATAGTTATTATTTAAAAATTAATTATAATGTTATAATTATTTAAATATATATTTATTTAATTATAATCTTATAAATAATTTTTTTACACATTATATATATATTTGAATTGTTAAAAAATATATATTAATCATACACATGTATTTTTTAATTAATTTATAAATATAAACATTATTTTTTAATATAAATATAATAATTTTATGTAAATCAATATTATTTTTTCTTAAAAACATGTATCTCTACTAATAATAGCATTGTGCCTAGATTATATGGTTTTTCCATAACACTATCATTTTTTAGGAAATTTTTAAAGAAAAAAAGGTTTGGATTTACATGATTCTTAACTAGGGCTCTTAGTGGATAGATATTGAGGATGCTCGTCCACCTTCACCTGTTTATTCTCCTCCTGTTAGATGGCTCCCCCTTTGGGTGTTCTCAATGTTAATACTTATGCAACCACCCATGGGGATAGTTTTGTTGGATTGGGGGAAGTCCTCTAGGATCACGTTGACTCTCTTATTTTGGATCATCATTCCCAAGACATTTTGTGTTGGTATCCTCCTCTAGAAGATGCAATGGATATTTGGAAGGGTATGCATTTCATCTTGACTCTTGGCTAGAAGGATGTTGTGGTTGAATCTAATTGCTATGTTATTATCTATGAACTGAAGGAGGATGAAGGCATTCTCAAATCCTATGGGTCCATTATCGACATCATCAGGTCTTTGGTGCCTTTGTTCTCTTCATGTTGTTTTTCCTTTATTAGGAGAGAGGAAAATTTAGCGGCACATTTTTAGGGTCTTTTGGGAATCATCGGGGGATATAATTGATGGCTTTCATTGTTTCCTCTAGAATTATTTACATTGGAATTGGATGATATCTATGGTTGGAGGATTATATTTTCGAAAAAAAATAAATACCCTCATTTATCATTGATATAGAAATCACTGATAAAGGGTACAGATTTATTAACTTTTTTTATTGCTGATTAAGGGTAGATTTATTAACAATTTTAGCTAGTGCTGATAAAGGCCCCCATTTTATTAGTGCTTTTTTGCTTAGCGCTCATAAAACCAAATGCATCTCATGCTTGGATCTGTGTTATTGAATGGGAGGAACCACCGCATGTCGTATAGAGATATCAAATTTGGCGGTAGTTTACACGGCTTACAAATAAAAAAAACCACCACTAAATGAAACTTTTCATGTAATTGATACATAACTCATTTATGATGTGTAGGAATCGACTACATGTCAATTCAAAATATGATGTGACATTATGACTCAATTTTTCTGTGTTAAATATAAAAGTGTCATTTTATGTTAATCATATAATTATTAACAATTATTTATGTAATTAATAAAATTAATAACTAAAAATATCATTAGTATATTTAGTAATAGCCAATATAATTTATAGAGATAATTAATTAACAATGGCAATAATAATTTATTATATAATTATTAATAAAAATATAAAATAATAATTAATAAATAATTTTAAATTTACAATATAAACAATAATAATAAAATTAGTAGTATAACCGATAATATAATTAATATATATTGTAACTAACAATATAAATAATCATACATGAATTATATAACATTTAAATTAAAATTTGTTTATTTTTAGGAGCTCCTACTAAGATAAACATTGGTTTTATCAGGTGGAAAAACCATTCTAGGAATGTTGATCATCGGAAAAATCCTACAAATGTTATAAAATCCATAGATTAAAAAAAATTATACCCTAATTGTGTAAAAAAACACAAAATTATATATAATTCCTTAAGTTCAATAAAATGTATTTGAAAAAAATATGAATTTATAAACAAAAATATATTGTTTTTTTTGTTATAATCTATTTAACAAGTTATTTAAAATATTAAATAAATGAAAAAATATAAAAATTATAAATTTAGTTATTTTATCAGATTTTAGTTATTAAAATTAATAATCAAAACCAATATAAAATATGTTATTAACCAAATAATTTTTTTACTGACAAATAATCATTTTTGTATAACCCTTCCATTTTATTATTCAGTTTTAAATTAACTATTCGATCAACCAGCGTTTTTCCCACCCCTAGGTACAATTGGAGATTGGGAGGTAAGCTCTACAAAAATATATTTCCATTTATGAGTTGTTAGATAAAAATTAAAAATATTACAAATATATAGAGAGAATTATATATATATGTATATATATATATTAATTGTTTTATAAAGATTGATATGATTCTAATGTTAGATTATTGAATTAAAATCAACATCAAATGTTACATGTGAGTCAAATATTCTCAAAATCTATTCTACATTATTAAATTTAATTCATCAGAATTATTAAAATCAACGACATTGATAATGAGGTTTAAAATGTTCCATAAAAATCACCGAACATTGAGGTAGGATGTGGATGTGCCGATGTGTGGGGCGGAGCATGGTACGGTCACTCCGGGAGGTCATGGTAGAGGCAGAATGCGGATGAGGCGGGATGAAAATGTGCCGATGTGTGAGGCGGTCATGGTGGGGTGGAGTGCGGTCGCGTAATGCGTTCATGGAGGAGGAGGAACGTAGTCGAGGCATCGACAATTTGGGACTGGAAATCATCAGTGCAGGTATAGAGGTGGAGGAATCGAGGTAGAGATGGTGGTGGTGTGTGGGGCAGAAAGTCTTCATCTCTCTGGTTGGCATGGGGATTTTCATTAAAAATCCATGAAAAAACCCAATTATTATATATATTTTTTGATTAATTTAATTATGCTAATTTTTTAGTATATAAATAATGAAAATATTGTTAATACTAAATCTTTTGTAATATGAATTTTAATTTTAAAATATATCTTTTATATGTATAAACCTTTTGATATATTATTTATATATTTTATAATATATAATCACACACACACACAGATATATATATGTAAACACAATCATCTGATTATAAATATATAAGTATCGTATACATTATATTATATGATACAAATATATAAATATAAATATAATCTATATTTAATGTATTGGTATTTTATTAATATAGCTCATATCACTATGTTATAATAATTATATATCACTATAAAAATAATTTATTTTGTGACTGGTTTTTTATGACGGATTCCCACAACAAATAGTTAATTGTGATATGAATTTATCACACAAAAAAAACACCATGGAAAATTACAACATAAATAAATATATATAAATATAAATATATAAATATAACTAACTATATATATATATAAATATATGAATAAATATCGTAAATTTTTAATATTTTTTTTCCTATTATCAATGCTTTCTTTAGCGCTGATAAAAGAGGCATTTATCAGCGCTTTTATCATCACTAATAAAAGGGACCCCCTTTTAATAGCACCTCGACTATCAATGCTTGTATAGAAATGATAAAGGATTTTATAGTGCTGAATAACTCTGATTTTCAGTAGTGATTAATGTATAGTTTCATTTGAATAATTTGAATTTCCCGATCACCAAAAAATATTCTCTGTTCATCGCCCTAGTGGTTATGAGAGGGAGATTATTGGGTTATCCTATATCGATTATGAAGGGATCCAGTGTGTTAAATATATGTATGCGGGAATCCCTAGCCTCATGGGCTAGTTTTAAGAAGTCCCAATAACATTTACATAGGCCTACAATTGTGCATGACGATGCCACACCAACACACCATGACCTATGGTTTACATATGTATCCATATTCCCATATGTGACATATAGAAACCTCCTAAACATCGATATAGACATTACAAATTTTTTTTACATTAAACATGTAATTGAAACTAATATATGTATGCAATTTATTTGTGAGATTTTTAATTTTAACATCATTTTAGTTAGAAAATGGCCTCTTAATTTTTTTTAATTCTTTCAAATACATAATATTAATTTCATATTATATACGACATATTTAATCAATGAAACATAACATAAATAAGTATCAAAAATGCAACTATTATTATTTTTTAAAAAAACTAATAATGTTAAAATATTTATGCAATAACTTGTTAATTTTTTTAGACTAGCATTGTGGCTTATATGAACATCATTCATGCATTCCAAGACCCAGTTTTTTAAAAGTATTTTGACTTATCCCATATCAACAAATCAACTCCATTATTTCCTTTTAAAAAATTCAACGAAAACTCATTTATTTAAAAATAAATTAAATTTAATGAAAATAGAGTCCATTACTACATTTTCAAAACATAATAAAAAAAATACTTCCTTCGAAAAAGCATAGAAAAAAAAATATTTTTTATTAAATAAATAATATCATCCATTCACTTAAAAATTAGAGTTCTTTTATTTTCCGTTAAAAACAAAATTTCTTTCCTATAATATAAAAAAATTACAAAATAAAAAAAATCTACATCAATTTAAAATAATTTTAAAAATTAACAAAATAGCCTTTGTTAAAAAATAAAGAGATATCATTTCTTTTAAAGTATTTTTAACGGTAAAATAAACAAGTTTTCCTTTTAACTTTAAGTATTTTAATTGATAATTATAATTTTTTTGAAAGGATATGGGGGATTTTTTTTGTATTTGAAATTTAAAACAAGATCATTTAGAAAAAGGTAAATTTTTTATTTATCTTAATATAAAAGAAGAATTTTTTTTTTGGCTCCCAAATACATAATATAAAATGTAAATAGATATTTTTGAAAATAAAATCTTTTTTAATTAATTTTTTAATATGAAAGTTGATATATTTTTTTAAATTTTATAAGGGACAAATATTTTCTTATAAAATATTTTTTTTAAAATTGGAATATATAATTGTATATTATTTCATAGGGAAAATGGATTTTTTATTAATTTTTCTTGAATAAAATTTAGTTTTTTATTTTATTTTAATGAATAATAAAAAATAAATGTTATTTTTTATGTTAATGTATGCTTTAATTTAAATTTTTTAGTTGAATTTAATTAATGAAAAATGATTTTTTATATATATTTTTAAAAAATTTATATTTTTTAAGTTGAAAGAGAATTTTGGTTTAAAATATCTTTATGAAAGTAGTTTTGTATTTATTTTTAACTCTTTAAATTATTAATGGAGAATATGAATTATGTTTTTAATTTTCATTATTTTCAATATAATGTTTTTATTTGTTAAAAAATTGATCATCGCTCCTTCATGAAATCCATGGTGATACATGGTTGTAATCCCATTATATGTTGAATTTACCTACTTCCTCATCTAGAGACGCAACACATACTCCTTCTATTTAGGTCCACAATGTCTTCACGTCCTTTTCATTTTATGTCTGCAAATAGATGTCATTGTCAGTACAAAAAATTTGAATTTCCACAACAACAACTACACATTTTTTCACCACGAGATGAGATTTAACCACACTAAAAAACACTATTGTAATAAACATCATTATAATGATGACCCATTTATCATTGTTTTCATTAATGTTGATAAATTCCCTACTGCCGCAACGTGTTGTTTTAATTACATACACTGCACGAAATACACATGTATGAAAATGAACCAACATGAAGATTGGTAATTTAATTGAAATTAAAGTTACATTTAAAATAATAAAAAATCGTATTATATACATTGAAAACAATATTTTGTATAATTAAAATTGCATTTACTGTCCACAAACATTTAAAATGACCAATGTTTAATTTTCTTTGGCACCTACGACCCCATTTCAAAAAAAAACAAAACATTGTATCAGTTTCCAAACATACCACCCCATCCCAAGAAAAATAACTCACTTATATAATAAAATAATTCTTATATAAATAATACTATAAAGAAATAAATTAATGATAAATATAAAACAATATATTTTTAATATGTCAATTTAAAATAAAATGATTCACATGGATCACTACTGGAGAAACAAATTTATGCAGTGCGACCCTTTAAAAATGCTAAAAAATTCCTTGATAAAATGGGTACCTATATCCATGCTAAAAAACCACTGATAAAAGGTGATTTTAATAGTGCTAAAAATTATGTTAAAAGTACCCTTTTATCAGTGTTTTTTCAATAACAAAGGTACCCCTTTATCACCATTTTTTAGCACTGTTAAAGGGACTCGATTTATCAACACTTTTTTAGTAGCGTTAATAAAGGGGGATTTGTCAATATTATTTTACTAGCATTGATAAATGATATATTACAAAAAATATATCATATTTCATTAAAAATAAAATATATTTTAGATATGGCTAACAATATATTTACACATAAAAATATAAGTCATTTAGTACAAATGGATTATAAAAATAATTAAAAAACTATTATTAATTAATATATTTCAAATTATTAATGAGTAATTGTCATTTATGAACAAATTTAAGACATGAAAAAAATTAATAAATGATCTAAAATAAATTGAAAATGTAACTCGAATTTCAAAAGGTTATAACTTTTGATTTGTGTGACTGTTTGAGCTCTTCCATATATAACATAAAAGCTTGAGACCGGATCTACACACTAATGATATAGAGGATTCCCCTATTACATTTTCCAAGGCCCAAAATTTCCTATAAGACCATTAAAACTGAGTTTTTAGTTGGTGTATCCTCTGTTATTAACATTCAATGGAATTTCAGCCTCGTTTAAGTGGTTCTTTTTTCCTTTTTTAAGAAAGTGTTTTGTGTTGGGAGGTAGGGTCATGTAGTTTGTCATTGTCTAATTTTGACGGAAGTTTTTTGATATTAAAATCTCAAACTACTCAAGTAACCACATTACTGTTTTGTTTGAAGCCATGAGTTCCCCTTCTTTGTTATTCATTGAGTTCTATGGCTGGCCTTCCATTCATGATAAGGGAAAATCATGGAACATGTAATATTGGATTTGGGAGTATTATTATGGTTCTCTCCTCATTAGGGATGATTTAAATGATATTTTTGTCATATCGGAAAATATAAAGTGGCATCTTATGAAGTGATGAAACTATAAATGATTATAAGAAATCCCATCTTTTGAACTCCATCGATGATCTAGGATTTTCACGCTCTCCTTTCACTTGGAAAATGGGTGCCTCAATAGAGGGATGCATCACTGAAAGATTGGAGATATTTTTTCAGACAGATGACTAGAAATCTATCTTCTCTGCATACTCTATTGAACACTTGGCCCTGGTTGCCTCTTACCACTCTTCGATCCTTCATTCAGCATCCCCCCAATTGAATTGGTTTAGAGGTGGGTTTACGTTTTGGATTGAGAGTCTATGGTTCTATGATTGGAGTTGTGAGGAGGCCATTCATGATATTTGGGGGGTCTAACATAGTGCTTTAGCTCTCAAACCCATAATGATAGTATCCGATTTAAGAATTGTAGTTCAACAAGGTTTAGGCCCACATATAGACAAATTATTAGGGCATAATGGTGGTTAAAATTTCTCTATGCCCAGAGTTTTTCCAACTCTATGATTAATTATATATCAAACCATGATAGGTATTTGAATGTTGTGCTGAAGGAAAAGGAAAGATACTCATTCATCTATGTACGATAATCTAACATTAACAAAGGTGACCATAAATCTACTTTCTTCCACTAAATAGATACTAAGTGAAAGAGAAAACCCATATATCCCACCTTGAAGATTTGCATGGAAGAGTGATCCAAGATGCTATTAGAATTCATTAAATTATTCTGGGATTATTTGGAAATATTTTCAAGGAAGATTACATTGACATCCCTCTTAGACTCACCAGGTACATCCCAATAATTTTTTCTGATGATATGAACTGTTCTCTAGAGAGGGACAATTCAGATGAAGAAATGTGAAGGGATCATCACCATTTTTATTATATGAATTTTTTTTGTCATGATGGGTTTCATTACCTTTTCTTCAAATGGTTTGGGAACATTTTCGTTCTGGACATTATCAAGAAGATAAAGGATTTATAGGAAGGAATGAATTACTTTGAAAATATTAACGAGACCGTTATTACCCACATCCCAAAATCTAAATTCCCCCAGAAGGTTACGGAGTTCCATCCAATCATTATCTGTAATGTTATTTACAAAATTTACTCTATGATTTTGGTGTCAAGGTTTATCTTTTTTCTCCCACTTCTAGTGTTTTATGATAAGAGTTATTTTGTCTCATGGAGGACCATTAATGATAATTCATCCATTTCCTATGAGATATCCCAATACATTATGCCCCTCTCCAAAGAAAAAATGGAGTCATGGCATTGAAACTAGATATTATGAACGACAATGACATATCGAATGTCATTTTCTCGATATTGTACTATCAAAACTGGGGTTTGGAGCTAAATGGATGCTTAAAATTATGAACTATGTTACTTCAGTTTCATATAGAATCAAAACCAATGGGGGTAGTTGTCTACTTTCACGCCCTTGAGAGGATTATGATAAGGGGACATAATCTCTCCCTACATTTTCATTCTTGTAGAGAATGATTTTTCTCATATCCTATTAAAGGCGATGGAGCATGGTTCTTTTCATGGATCCAATGTATGTTGCAATGTTTCTTATCGTTTATTTTCAAAAGATTTCCTTTGGTCTGCTCAAGCTTCTGCCCTTGAGTGTTACTCAATCATGATGATTTTCAACCTTTCTGAGAATGATTCTAGGAAATAGATTAATGCCTCTAAATTTTAACTATCCTTAAACAAAGGTGTTGCAATGATGATTCAATAATAGATTCAGTGATTATTCTGGTTTCTTATGGTCAAGAAACATTAGAAATACCTGGGGCTCCAAACTTCTATCAAAAGATCAAAGAAACATGTTTCGTGTCAATCATGGACAATGTTGATAATTTGATCAGTGTTTGGTCTAGTAGAAAAATATCCAAAGTGGGAAATGGATATCTAGTTAAATATGTCTCCCAAGTTGTCCCCTCATACGCCATTTCCTTTTTCATATTCCCAGTTACCCTTGTTGATTGGATTCATTCTCAGATGGAAAACTAATGGCGGGGTTCTGCTAATGGAGAACACAACACCCACTAGATCATGTGTAATAAGTTGTTTGTGTCAATGTCATGTGGTGACCTTAGGATTAATAACCTTCAATGGTTCAATGATTCTATTTAGGGAAAACAAGGGTGGTGCCTTATGTGCTATACTAATTCCCTTTTCTCTACGGTATTTCGGGCAAAGTATTTCCCTAAAGTTTGACTTCCTACAAGCTTCTATTAGACCCAAGACTAGATTTATGCTAAGAATAATCTATGGTGCTATCCTTCTTATCAACTATGGCAGTGTTTGGAGGATTACTGATGGGACGAAGGTGAATGTATGGTGAGAATAGTGGTTGGTCAAGGGTGTCAACATTAAAGTCTCTTCGCCTGTCATTCTGGGGTTCAAATATGAAAAAGTTCACGACCTCATTGATGATTATTTAGAAGAGAGAGATCGGGATAGATTTTGTGGTTGGTTCAATGAAACATATCGATGTCTTATCTTTTGCATCCTTATTACATTTGGAGTGGGTGGTGACCAAATCTACTTGTTTGGGGATGCTTCTAGGAAGTACACTTTTAGGTCGGGGTACATCAATTTGTTGCATGGGTCTACTAAGGCTCATCCAGACGATCAGTGGAGGAAAATATGGGCACTCTCCCCCACCCCAATTCATGTTTTTATGGTTGTAGTTTTTATTGGTTGTCCTACTGATGTGGAACATTCTTACTCTATGACACATGTGGGAGGATGACGTGTTCCCCCTTTGATTTAAACAGATTGAAACTCCATTGCATACTATTCTCATCTTCCTGGGGGTGGCAGGAATATGGAATGAATGGTCCCCAGGGTGTAAGGAGTCCCTAGTCCCATCATTGGAGTTATCCCATGTTTTCAATGATTGGGTTTCCTCTTCGGAACCAAAGGCTATGGGGTTAGTGTGTACTATTTCATGACTTGTTGGGTCTCATAAAAAATAATGTTTTTTCGAAGAGAATACCTCACTTGATCGAATTTGGGTGGATAAGGATATTAATGGATGAACTGGTGGATGTTGAACAAGGAGTTTCCATCAGTGCTCTAATCACGGAAAACTCAAACTTGCTGGCTTCCCCCTACTGATTGATTCCTTAAAATCAAAACAGATGTGGATGTCTCGGTAGTGTCTTGAATTGTGTTGTTGCTCATTGCCCTACACCATAATGGCCATGTGATTGATGCTCGGTTCATGGTTTTCCATGGATGTTGGATCCCAGTTTTCATGGAAGCATTATCAATTATTCAAGGGATTCTCCATTCCCATGCTAATGGATTGAATTAGGTGGTTTTGGAGTCTGATTTTCTGGAATCTGTTAATGATTTGTCAAATAAAGGAGATAACTCATCTTTGATATTGTTTGAGAAACAAAGTGTCGTATGCTTCAAGTTCATAGATAGTGAAATGTAGTCGATGAAGTTCTTCAATGTCCTCGTGAATGTACAGAACTCTTCTTGAGTAAGCTTTGAATGTATATGAGCTTCTGTGTAATCTTCTTGATATGTCGGTTGAACTCTTATTGCTCCCTTTTTCTCCTCTGTTGTTCTTCTTCTATTCTATTCTCTATTGTGCTTCTTCTCAACAGCAGAGTCTTCTTCTATTTATGTCACGTGCTTCAGAATACAGAAATGATTTCCTTTCCGCAGGTACAAGGTACGATTCCCTGACATCCGACAACTTTTATTAACTAATTGACAGAGTAGTAAAAAGTAAATGATATGACCATTGGATGATTAAATAAAGATAAAGATAAAGAAATTAAAATAGTTGCTTATGACTGTCGAAGAGTCAAGTGATCGGTAGGTCATCAGCATCAGCATCGGTGGCTAGACATCGGTGTGTCCTGACCGGTGACTCAGATGATCAGCATTGGTGAGTCATTCGATCGGTGAGACATTTGATCAGCATCAGTGAGTCGTTCGATCGGTGAGACATTATATCAGTATCGGTGAGTCATGATCGGTGACTCATTTGATCAGCATCGGTGAGTCATGTTCGGTGATACATTTGATCAGCATTGGTGTGTCATTCGATCGGGGAGACATTAGATCAGCATCGGTGAGACCGTTCACCTTGGATCTGGATCGGTGCGACCGTTCACCTAAAGTGTCTATTTGATCCAGAAGACTTCAGAAAGCATGTAAATCAATAAAATCATAGATAAACATGATCCAAAAGATATAAATAGATTCACTACAAGATTTTGATTATGTTTATGAGAAATCTAACCGGATTAAGTAACAATTATTTGTGATTATTAAAACAGTGACCAGAGGAAGAATTCAACAATCTTCCAGAGGGCTCAACACTATGTTTGGGGATTGAGTCATGTAATGGGTTCTATCTCAATCAAACATAAAAAGGATAATAATTTTCTTAAATAGGGGTTTTCTAGATTATTCTAATAATAATTTTAACTAAAAAATAAAATACCAAAAACATAAAATTACTGAAAAATATAAACATTTATAATATAAAAACTGTTCACAAGAAAGAACATAATAATAGTGTCACTAAGAGGGTGGGCGGTTAACTCCATTAGATGGGGGTATATACATACGTAAATTATGTGTAAGTCACCACATATACTCCATCATCTGATCATGTTGTTGACGCTGGTACTGATGTTTCTACTCATGATCTTGTCGCTACTCTTCCTACTCTATAAATAATCTTTGAACAATTTCATCCTGAGCTTAAAGCCTTGCGTCGTACTCTATAGATGTGAAAGATTATGATCTCATTCAAACTAAATTTAGTGTTAAATTATGAAATCACTTCAATTCCATAGTAACTAGTCAGAGTTTATAGTAAACCAATGTCAATCACCATGACTTTCTAAATACATTGATTCACTACCAATGACAAATTTGTCTCATCAAAACATGCCCGCATGAGGCTTTGTCCCCACCATTAGTATTACCCTAACTCCCAATCATATGAAAAATATTTAGCTAATATATCTAATATATTTATAATAATATAAATAAAATGATAATAAAATTAAATAATATTAATCTAAAAAACTTAAAAAAACACTAACCATTATCAGTTACTGTCTCTCACCAGCAATCTTTCCAATACTACTATCATTGTACATCCTCTTGTACACATAAAACTATTTAATACATGGATAGAATATAAACAATATGAACTTATCATATACATATCATATTAAATATTATTATTTACCTACTTTTGATGATGTATTCTAAAAGTACGACTCTCAACTCTATGTGTGACATCCTGCCAGCCACGATTCTATTAACTATAAGATGGTATCCTCTTGAAAGTATCATATATCTAGTAAGTTAAAAATACCAATGAATACTAGATGGGGACACTACCATATAAATAGGTTTTCGCAGTGCCACCCTTTAGAATTCCTAAAAAACACTGAAAATGGGGTACCTTTATCAGCAGTAAAAACAGAACTGATAAAAGTTACTTTTAACAGTGATAAAATTGTGTTGTTAAAAGTACCATTTTATAAGTGAATTTTTACCACTTTTAAAGATACCCCATTTATGAGTTCTTTATTAGTAGTGCTAACAAAGGGGGGTCATTATCTGTGCATTTTTACTAGTTCTCATATAGTGTATATTTCAAAAAAATAATTAAAATTTATATTTATTAATATATTAATATATAAATATATTGATATAAATATAAATATAATATATATATATTAAATATGTTTTAGATAACTATAGATAAAATTTACAACAAATATATATGATGTTTAGTGAAATATATAATGAAATATATTAAAAACTATTATTAATTAATAATTTTCTAATTATTATGAAGTAATAATAATTTAAAAACAAATTTAAGACACAAAAAAATCATAAGATAAATAAAAGATCTAAAATTAGTTGAAAATTTAAAACAAACCTCAAATGACAATAACTTTTGATCTTATTGTTTGTTTGAGCTAAACTACATATCAAATCGAATCCTAAAATTAGCTCTATGAACTAGTTCCATTTCAGAACCATCTTTCACATTTTCTAGGCCCAGAAAAATCCTAAAAAGGCCTCCAAAACTGAGTTTTTAGTCGGGATACAAAAATATTTTAAAATTCTATGGAATTTTAGCCTCATTTAAGAGGGCCCTTTTGCCCTTTTTCTGTGGGGATTGAATTTATTCATAGGGATTACATTCATATTGATATTATGGATTTAAAATTTTATTATATTCACAATGTAATTTTATTTATAACTAAATACATAAAAATATATAGATATTTTTTATATATTCACAAAAAAAAAATTTTATAAATAAATAATTAAACATATTTACATATAGAATATGTTTCTCAATATATAATCTTTATCTAAATAAAAACAAATACACATTTTATTTAAAACACAAATATATGAATATTTATATACCTATATAGTATGTGTGTGTGTCTATATATATATATATTAGTGTGTGTCTTTATTAACAAACTGATATATATTATTTATATATTCTAACATATGAATTTGAATATTAATATATAATATATGTAAATATATATAATCATGTATAATTATATTTACAAATACTCATTAATATATATATGTGTGTGTGTGTATGTGTGTGTGTGTATGTATGATGTATATATGTATTTATTTATTTATTTTGACACACAAAAAAACATATTTTAAAAAATAATTTAAAAATAATCTTATTTATATATACTAATATACAAATAAATTTACGGATAAAAAAATATAACTAAATATATATATATATATACAAATAGATATAAATATAACTATATATATATATATTAATATTTATATATATTAATATATGAATATATATGAATATAAATATATATTAATATACGAATAAATATAACTAAATATTTATATAAATAAATAGATATATCATTAAAGGGACAACCAAACAAGATTGACGAATGGTAAAACATAATACACATATGGACTTTCACAATGCACAAAATGGACGTTAACAGGGCTAAAAAAGTGATGTTAATTACAATCATGATTATTGGGGCCCTTTATCGGTGCTTTTTTAATGCTGATAAAGGCCTAGCCCCATGCAGTGTTTTGTTTATATAACAACACACCCAAAATAAAACCTAAAATTAAAACTAAACACCCAGAATCAATCCAGATATATATATTTTATTGAAATCATCAATACAAAAATTCCCACCAACAATATATAGAAAAAAAAATCATATTTACATTTCAAAAAAAAGTTTTATAAAATTACATTTACAATGGACCAACAAACATTCTAAAACATTAATATTTCATATTTTGATGATCGTGATCCCCTCTCAATAATGTCCTACCATGGTATTAGTTGTCGAACAAATCATCTCAACCCAAGAAAAATATTACACCTATATAAGAAAAAAAAATTGTGACAGTAGCACTATAAAAGTATTAATTGAATATTAATTTTAAATAAAACATTAATAAAAGGTCAATATTTAATACAAATGTCACATTTGGTGTTATACTTATCATATTGTGTTCCCAATTGAGGTGGGGTAGATTCCTACAAGTTACAAATGAGTTATGGATCAATTTCATAAAATATTAAAACAATCATAATGTGTTTTCTCAGTTTTATGAAAGTCACTTGTTCTTTAAATAAAATTAATGTAAATTTTAAATAAGGAAATATTTAGAGATATACCAGCCACACCATGTGTTGTATTGGGGTACAGATGATTCATAACTGTAAAAAATTACTGATGGATAATTTTCTTAAAGTAACAAGACAATCTGAATTCTTTTTCTTAGTTTTCAGTATGCTCCTTGTGTTTTGTACTAAAATATCATTTTAGGCTAGAAACACATATTTTGAGTCATACTGGTCATATCGTGCATCGGTTTGATGTACGATTGCTTCATACCCATCATCAATGTCTTGTGATTTTATATCCTAAATTATTAAGACAATAAGAGTGTGTTTTCTTGGTTTTTAGTGAATGATAAATTTTGAACTAAAATGTCCATTTTAAACTAAGAACAGAATCGTTTGGTCATACCAGTAACACCGTGCATTAGACTGAGGTAAAATTGACTCCTACACATCACAAATGTCCCATGGATCATTTTCTTAAACCATAAAAACAATCCAAATGAATTTTTATTGGTTTTGAGTATGTCACATGTTGTTTTTATTTTAACTAATGACAATATTAAATAAAAAGAGATAGTTAGAGATATACCAGCAACATCACGTGTCGTATTGAGGTCTGAATGATCCATAAAATTCATAAATCACTAGTAGATTGTTTTCCTAAAATAAACAAACAATATGAATGAATTTTATCAGTGTTTAGTATGTCACATGTTGTTTTTACGTAAATTAATGTCAATTTTATACAAAAAGAGACACTTTGAGTGATACCAGCCACACCGTATGTCGTACTGAGGTGAAACTGATTCCTATATGTGACGAATGTACAATAGATCATTTTTTTAAAATATAAAAATAATCCGAATGCATTTTCATTGTGTTCATTAGATCACTTTTTGTTCTTTGTTAAATTCATGTCAATTTTAAATAAAAAGACACCCTTTGAGTTATATAATATACCCCATGCAATGTAATGAGGTACGATTGTGTCTTAGATGTCCAAAATGAATCATGTATCCTTTTAATAATGTATCAAAATAATATGAATGTGTTTCATAAGTTTTTAGTATGTCACTTGTTCTTTTTACGTAAATTAATGTCAATTTTAAATAAAAATACACACTTGGAGTCATACCAGACACACCATGTATCATATTGAGGTTTAGTTCTCTCCTACACATCAAAAATTTCTCATGGATCATTTTATTAAAATATAAAAAGAATAAAAATACATTTTCTCAGTTCTCAGTATGCCCGTTATTGTTTTAAGATAAATTGATGTCCATTTTAAATAAGAAGAGACAATTTGAGTTATACCATCCAGACCGTGCATTGTAATGAGGTGAGGCTGATCCCTATATGACAAAAATAAATTATAGATCAATTTTCTAGAGTATAAAAACAATATGAATATATTATCATGATTTTCTCTATGTCAGTTATTTTTTTACTAAAATTTCATTTGAAAGTGGAAGCACGCATTTTGAGTCCTACCAGACGCATCATTAATTAGTTTGATGTGATACTACTTCATACACGTCAAAAATGACTTATGAATCACTTTCCAAAAGTATAAGTACAATCACAGTGTGTATTCTTGGTTTTTAGTGAGTGACACATTTTGAACTAAAACGTCAAATTTAAACTGATAACAAACACTTTTAGTCATATTATTCACATCGTGCATCAAATTCTGGTGTGTTTGATTCCTACACATCAAAAAATGAATCATGTATAGTTTTCCTAAAGTATCAAAAAAATAAGAATTAATTAAATTGGGTTTCAATATGTCAATTTACTTTTTTTTAATTTAATGTCAATTTAATATAAAAATAAACACTTAATGTCAGATCGGCCACAACGCGCATCATATTGTGGTGTAGTTAATTTTTACATGTCACAAATGAATATAGAATTATTGTCCAAAAATATCAAAACAATATTAATGTGTTTAAATAGTTTTTAGTATTTCACTTATTCTTTTTACTAAATGTAATGTCAATTTTAAATAATAAGACACACTATGAGTGATACCAGTCAATTATTATTTTTGCTCAATTTTGAGTAGGTTTGTTTCTCTAATACCAACTATATTGACCCAAATATTTCATACATAAATATCTCAGCTTCATAGATTAATATTCCTTACATAACATAATGAACCATTCCAAAATAGTTTAGGACTAATGCTTTTCGAAATATGAAAACATAATGAACTATTTCATAAGAGTCTCTCATTAATTTTTAATTTACTGGAAACCTTCTTAGACATAACATTTCTAAAAACATTCTTAATAACCTAAGGATATGAAACATAATAAATGGTTATAATAGATGTTCAATAAGTGTAAAAAAGGGACATTTCAATTAGAATATAAGGATTACATGAGAATAAAGATGTTTGAAGGTGATATTAACATTATAAATTCATTATTTTCCACTAAAGAAAAAAAGTTTTTTTATGTTGGTTATTTTTTAATTTTTTACATCAGTTTTTAGCTGACGTTATTAAAAGGGACATTATAAATATTGTTTTTTATGTCCGTTATTTTAAAACTGATGTAAGAAGCATAAATCAGAAAAGTTTTTCACGCCGGTTCCTAATAACCGATTTGAAAAACCCTTTAGAGGTTTGATTTGTCATGTCATTTATTTAATAACCAACATGGTATATGGTCTTTCATGTCAGTTATTAATTAACCTATGTGAGAAATCAAACTTCTGAAGGTTTTTTCACTTCGGTTCCTAAATAACTGATGTGGAAAATGATATACGACGTTGCTTATGTAATAATAAACGTAATAAAATATACCCATTCATTTATTATGTGAGTTATAAAATAATCGATGTCAATCCCATTTTTTTTAATAAAACTGCAATACCGTTACTATGATCTTCCAAATTAGACATGAAATAAGTAGAAACTAGACAAAATGAAAACCAAAACCAGTCTAGAATCTATAACAGAAAAACATTAGAACTAGTCCAAAATAAGAAGAACCCAAGAAAAATTAAATATTCTCATATATAACATTCAAAACATACAATTTAAACTAAAAAACATTCATCTAACCAAAACAACTACCAAATACACAATTATAAATAAAATATTCAAAATTACATTTTACACTACTATCAAACTAAAATCCAATCAGACATGTAAATTAATTTGACTATTCCACTTGTACGTGTTTGAACTCTTGAGAACTATAGCGTTGAGTGTCATAAAATAGCTACAAATTAAAAGGAAAGTAGTTAAATGTATAATGAATAAATCAAATGAAATATTATGGCAATGTTTATAAGAAAATCTAACCTGGTTAAAGTTCATTACTATTACAGTCATAATTATTTCATATATACATATGAACATATAATATCTTCATTAGATGACACCTTATTGTTCGTGAAAATTATATTTAAATGAGTGTCAATTCAAAATATCATTTTTTTATAATACATCAAAAATCACAAAATATAAATGGATATTTACCTTTAAATTTACATATTTAATTTTGGGACTCAATTTCATTGTATTTTTTATAAAGTATGACCATACCCTATTAGAAAATAATATGAATTGGATAAATTTAAAATTTATTATAATATAAATACCAATTTATAAATTGAAACTTTATTTGATAACATATTCATAAAACTTCCCTGCACATCGCCATGGACAGAGCATATCCAATAAAGTGTTTTCTTCTACGAAAAAAACACCTAACATCCAATGATCACAACGATAAATGAAAATTTAAGGTTATTGGGTTTTTATATTAAAATATACAGAATACATTTTGAGATATATATTTCATAACTCTCACAAAAACGAATCATCCCACACTGTGTGATTATATTCTGTTTAAATATATCGGCAATATAAACTATTCTTTGTTCCTCATACAATGAATGTACTTTAGGGAAAAACATATGCAGGTACATGAATCCATATACATATGTTCGGTCATTCTTCTAGCACATGTTAGAAATATACCTAATAAAAATGGACATAAGTATACATTTTTAATAAATATAATGCAGGGAAAGGTGTTACAACTTACATGGAAAAAATATGCACCATATTGATGCCCAAATTATCCCTAGTAATAAGATCCATGAAATAATATTTGACAATTCACACATTAATTACCCGTCCAAAAACATGAGCATCCATTGGAAACAAAAAATGATCTACAAACAAGTTTTAATATTTTGACAATCTGTCAAGAATATTAGAATCTATATCTGATGTCATATCCAATTTTCTTTGTTATTGTATATACTATATTTCATTACCTGTAAAGTATTACTATAAATAAATAGAATAATATATTAGTTTTCAAATGTTAAAACAACATTAATTAAAAATAAAATAAAAGATATAACATACATACCTATATGGTAATGAGTCGCAGAATTTTGGATGGCGAAACTAAAAAGTGGCCGATACTATGTCCAAATGACATCACCTCATCTGTATGTAATGGAACTTGAGATGATATATATATAATATCATATACAGTGACCCTATGATTACTTACCTCTAACTGTTGATGATGAAATGTATCTCCTATACAATATACCAGCCCATATGCAACTATATGATGGTGAGGATCATCAACATAAAACTCAAAATAATTAGAAAGATGTGGATGAGAAGTTGGATAAAAAATTGGGTCTGTAGGATAAGGTGGGGGAGTGGGAGCTATTGGCGGAGGTGGATGATAAATAATGGTGTCTGTAGGGGGGTGTATAGGAGTGGGAGCTGCAATCTAAAATTGTCTCTGCATGTCTGCAAACATAGACTGTACTGACGCTCTAATCTTTTCCTCCATTATCTCTTTAATATTATGTACTTCGGACTCCAATGATTCTATTTTTTTATAAACACCCTCAATGGAATAAGTTGAAGAATATGGAAACACTTTTCTTACTTATACACTCATCGAGAATCCTCGTACATGATCGGGGTGTTCGGGATTTCCCAATGTTGTAGATAAAATATCATGCCTCCCAACAGTAATAAATACCCCCTATGAGCTCTTCTCCTCAAGACAATCTAGTATTAATTAATTTAACATTTCTTTAATGATTCAAATTATCTGAAGAATATAATTATCATAAATAAATAAAATAGATATCTTACAATACTGATAGCTATGATTCTCGATTATTCCGAAAGATATTACCCCTTTTTACCATCATAGATCTCTTCAATTTTTCATGTTTAGATGGAGGAGATAGAGGGAAAACCTCTCCAGATATTTAAGACTCAGCTCTCAGTTTTTGTAAATTTTCCACCATAATCTGTTCTTCCATTAATGTATACTCTCCCCATGATAAACTATGATGGTATACATTTTTAGATTGGATCTCATGATGATATATCCTTGTTTATTTTAAAATAAGAATATGAAATCATTAACAAAACATTAATAATATCATTTATATAATAAATATTATAAAAGTATGAATTTCCCTTACCAAAAATGAATCTTTTCTTATACATTAAAAACAATTTCTCCATGTGTCTTCATTTATTAAAGGATATATATGACATGGATTTTCATGATTCCAATGACCAAAAAAGAAAATAAAAGTGAGGGTGGATTTAAAATCCATCCATCTCCTAGAATCCATCGATAAAAATATCCTCCTGACATCTCCAGAGTTAGGAATATAAAATGTTATCTGATAAATAATAATTAAAACATATAATACTAGAAACATATAAAAAGTTGTCAAACAATAGAAAATGATCTTACCAAAATTGTCTCCCACAACTAAGATATTATTTCTTTTTTCCACACTTCTCCAATCATCATACAAAATGCTTAACTTTTTTTACCCTAAGTTGATAAAAAACTCTTAAAATATTTTGCATTTGGACCTCTAGTAATATCATTCTCATCAAACTCAACAAGTATCCTCTGGTCCTATCTACGGGAAACTGATAATTTTGGTAAATGTGTGAAGCCATCTTTACTAACTCTATAACTATTCATTGTAATTATAGGCGAACATGAGGAATATTGGAGAAAATCATGAGGAGCATGTGAATATTCCTCCCAATAGGTATGATCATGATTATCATCTCCAGAATCATGTTGTTGATCAACTGATTGATATTTCATTATCCTTAAAATCAAAAAACCAAAAATCAGTTCACAAATATTCAAATTCAAATAATATAATACTATTGTAAAAAAATGGAAAATTGAAAATTGTTATATAATAGTAAACATGGTAAATATGGTAAGCATGTTAAACAATGGTAAATATGGTAAACATGGTAAACATGGTAGTGTAATTTTCATTCAAAAAAATAAATAAATATATAAGTTACGTAATGTTAAACTATTATAAACTATGGTAAACATGGTAAACATGGGAAACACGGTATAAATGGTAAACATGGAAAAGTAATTTTCCTTAAACAAAATAAATAAATATAGAAGTTATGTAATCGTAAATATGATTAACTAATCTAAAAAAATTACAATTAAAAAAAAATTCTACTTATTTGTTATAATAAACATTTTAATAGATAAAAAAATACTATATCTAAAATTTTATGAAAATAATAAATGTAAACAAGAAATAAAAATATGTTACCGGTAATATTAGGAATACACCAATAGATTGCTTTCCCAAATTCCATCGACATGATTGTTCCTTATGGAACAAACCATGTCTTCAATATGATCATCATTATTATCTTCTAATCTTTCCATGGAAGTAGGGATCTCACTTAAATAAGAATCTTCATCAAGTTTATCCTCACCAACATATTGTAATTTCCCTTGTAAAAAAACAGAACACGGAATATATCAATGTTCAAATACATAGAAAATCTATTTTTCATGTGTTTTCATTATAAAATAATCTATTGTGCCTTCTATTATATTCATATTAACAACTGTCATTGAAAATTCATTATTTTTGACAATGTTGTTACTGATAAAACATTTTTAGTTAAAAACATGAATTTAATTTTAAAGTAATAAACTTCCCATATTTCTTTATTGATTCCATAATATACACTTGATGCAGAAATTGGGTTTTTGTCTTTAGAACTCAAAAAATGAATTGCTTCTGCAAACAACAATACACCACTATTCTGAACATCACTTCTATTGTCCTTATCTTTCGTAAGAAATGTATATCCATTAATGTCATACGCGGACCATGTTATCATATTTAAACTTGGAGCACCCACTAACCATCTTAATGTCTCTAATACATCTGATCTACCAAGTACAGTATTTTTAAACCATGGAAAAAATGTTATATTGTGCTCTTTCAAAATCCACATTTCTTTCTTCTATGGATGACATTGTTTCAACTAATTAATATGAAATGTGATATACAATTTAGCATCATCTATGTTATTCAAGATGTATAATTCCACCCTTTTCATCTATTTAGCTGAAAAAGATTTGACATTCAAGCCAAAAATCCTTTTTCCATCATTATTAAATCATTCATGGGGAGATTGAGGAGAATCTATGTGCTCCGATGTATCCATAAAGCTCGTACAAAACATCGCAACCTCCTCAGAAATGTACATTTCAATAATGGAGTCTTCAGGTCATTATGGATTCTTAACAAACCCCTTCAATATTATAATATACCTTTTACAAGGATACATCCAATGAATATATACTGGTCTATAAAGATATATTTCCAAAACCAGATAAACCATTAAATTCACTATTATATCAAAAAAAGATAGAGGAAAATACATTTCCAATTGAAAATGTATATAAATTGCATCCTTTTCCAAAATGTTCAAAGCATTCACATCAACTACCTTATTACAAATTGAATTGAAAAAATAACACAACATCATTATAGTATTTCTAACATGAATGGACAGTATTCCACGCAATGAAACTTGTAGACGTTTTTGCATCATGATGTGACAATAATGATATTTCATACCTATCAACTTCAAATCCTTCAAAGAGATAAAAATTTTTACATTTGAAGAATAAACTTGAGACACTTTGATATCATGAAGAAAATGAAAAAATCTAATTTTCTCCCTCTTGGATAATGTATGACAAGATAGAGGAAGAAATGTTTATCTTCTATTTGGAGTGGTAGCTAACTCCAAATGTATTCCCATTGATATTAAGTCTAATCTATCATTAAAACCATATTTAGTCATTCCTTTAATATCTAACAATATTCCACTCAAACTGTCATAGATATTCTTCTCCATGTTCATGACATCAATATTATTTTTCACATCATGATATCTCAAATATGGTAACTCCTAAAATATTTACCTTTTCTTCCCAATATGTATATCATTATCAAAATTATGATTATTTCACAATGTCACATAAAATTTTCACACCCTCTCAAAATACACATCATATGATGAAGGATTTGGAGAATTATCAAATTCTTGTGATCCATTTAATGCCTTTTAAACCTTCTATAAGTATGATCCATAGAAAATACGTTCGATTAACCATGTATATTTTTTTCCTCCAATGATGAAATTTACTATATGATGTTTTTTGTTCGCAAATTGGACATGCTTTATGCCCCTCAATACTATATCCAAAAAATATTCCTTACGTTGGGAAGTTATTTATAGTGAAGATAATAACTACATGATGATGAAAATATTCCATTTTATAAGAATCATACACCCTAATACGATCCTCCCATAAAATTTTCAATTCATCAATCAATGGTGAAAAGAAAAAATCAATATAATTTCTGAGTTTCATCAGACCATAGATAATTATTCTCAACATGAAATATTTTCACTTCATACAAACTTCGTGTGAGAGGTTGTAAATCAAAAATAAAATAGGTCATGAACTATGTATGCTACTGATGGTTTGGTATGGATTCATTCCATATATACACAACCCATGTCTGAGATTTATAATTACATTTCTTAATGAAGGATATTGCTCATCAATTTTCTTCCATTTTGGACAATCAAATGGATGACGGATTTTTTCATCAAATATCCTCTCATCAGCATGACATCTTATCCTTTTTCCATCATTTGAATTAGAAAATAAATGTTTCCAATGATGAATTATAGAAGGATACCAAAATACCATGGAATGGATCTCTGTAATCTCTATATGAGCCTGTAATGTTTCTTTCAACTTATACCGTGATGTCCCACATTTAAGACACTCTGAAAAAAATTCATATTCCTTCCTATATATCTTACTATCATTCGTACATGCATGTATTTTCATGTATCCCAATTCCATCAGGCATAACATTTTCTTGTCCTTATAATGTGAATCTAGAAGATAGTTTCCTTTTGGAAGAATTTATTTCAACAATTATATAAGCTCTGTATAACTTCTATAACTCCATCCATGTTTCACCTTCAGGTTAATCAATCTTAACACCACCGAAAAACCCGTAAAATTCATAAAACCATGATACAATGGTTATTCATCATCCCTATATTGACGTGAAACTACTAGTTCAATCTCAATATGTTATGCTACAATATCACGAATCATTTCTTCAATTCCATCGTAGTTACCATCTTGAAAAACATCATCATCAGTAGATCTGACATTATTTCTAGTTTCACCATGACAAATACAAGGGCTGTAACATGGATTAAAACCATAAACAATCAAATTAACTTCCATCACTCTACTTTTCAACTTATTCATATTCAAACATTTCAGGAATGGATAGAATAAAAGTTGCTGCATGGAACATTTCATTTAGAAAATTCCAAAAAGGCATCAAAATCATCCTCAAATTCATTACTCATTCGATGGGGCATAATTCAACATTGACTCAATATTAACTATAAAAATTTTAAATATTATATACCTTGTTAATATAATTTTATTTATTTATATGGAAAATATCATAATTAGAATGTAAAATAATTTTGGAATTTAAAACAAATATATTATTATTTGAAAAATATATGCATGAAAATGATTCCACAAATTAAATATAGTTAGATATAACAGTTTTATATTTATATGAATTTCATTTTTGGATTATATCTATCTCAAATGGATCACAATATAATAGTATAAATTAATCTTGGATCTTTTCTTCTTAAGGTATACAAAGAATAAATCCGGGTGCAACTGGATACCAAATTCATCCTTCTGCAAACAAGAAATATGAATTATAAATATTAAAATATGTATACATTCACTACTGAAAATTACTCATAACCCAATAATTTTAAACCATTATAATATCCCCTGAAATCATTGGGGTAGAATATCCAAACAGTTTCACAAACCATTGGGACATCCCCCCCCAAACCCCTGGACAACACCCACTGCCCGGACACCCCCACCCCTAGACACCCCATACCCCCTTGGACAGCCCCATCACCCCTGGATATCAACCCCACCCCTAGACACCCCTACCCCATTGGACAGCCCCTCACACCCCTAGACACCACCCCCATCCCCTTGGACACCCCCACCCCCTTGGACAGCCCCCACCCCCTAGGCTCCCCCACCCCTTGGAGAGCCCCCCCCCCCCAACCACCTGGACACACCCACCCCTTAAACACCACCATACCATTGGGCAACCCCCACCCCCTGGACACCCCACCCCGTAGAAACCCCACCCCCTGGACAACCCACATCCCCCTGGACAGCCCCACCCCTGGACAGCCCCACCCATGGACACCCCTACCCCTTCCGACATCCCTCACCCCCTGGACACCACCCCCACCCCATGGACACCCCCAACCCCCTAGAAATACCCATCACCCCTAGACACCACCCCACCACCTTGGAAACCCCATGGACACCCCCCTTGGAAATCCCCCCACACCCTGGACAACACCCCACCCCCTGGACATCCCCACCCCCTGGACACGCCCACCCCCTGGACACCCCTACCCCATTAGACAACCCCTCACCCCTGGATACCACCCCACCCATTGGACACCCATACCGCTTTGGAAAACCCCCTCACCCCCTGGACACCACCCCCACCCCCTTGGACACCACTAGACACCCCCACCCCCTTAGACAATCCCCACCCCCTAGACACCCCCACCACTGGACACCGCCACCCCCTAGACACGCCAACCCCCATGGACAACCCCCCAACCCCTAGACATCCCCCAACCCCAGGACACACCCACCCCCGGGACACCCCCACCCCCTGGACACCCCACCCCCTTGGACAACCCCTCACCCCTAGACACCACCCCCAAGCCCCTGGACAACCTCTACCACCATGGACAGCCCCCACACCCGCATGGACAGCACCCCACCCCTAGACACCCCTACCCCTTGGATATCCCCATCACCCCCTGGACACCACCCCCACCCCCTTGGACACCCCCTGGACACCACCACCCAATTAGAAAACCCCCAACCACAAGACATCCCCACCCCCTGGACATCCCACACCCCTTGGACAACCCCCTCACCCCCTGGACACCACCCCCTTGGACACTACCTACCCCCTTGGAAAGCCGCCTCACAGCACTGGACACCATCCCCACCCCCTTAGAAACCCCATAGATACCACCAACTCCATGTTAACCCCCCATTCCATGGATATCCCCCGCCTCATGTACACCCCCACCCCCTAGACACACCCACCCCCACACACATGAAATTACACGCACACACACATGATAGAACACACATGGTAGCAACAAAAAACATAGAAATTGCATGATATCACTACCATGGTTTATTTTACCAGAAAAGAATTTATCATGGTATAAAATAACACTATGAAACATACCATGATTTAAATAACAAAGATATAAAAATAATATCTCAAAATACATGTTTACGGAAGCGTGAAAAATAAAAAATGAAACTGAGGCGTGTGAGGCTTACTTGAGTGTTGTGAGTCGACCCAATAGATCTGGAGATAATAAAGATGATGAATGATTTGGATAAAACTAGGTTGGAGGGTATAACTTTGAAGAACCCTTTCTAGGTTTTCTACTCGAGAGAGAATAATCGAAGGTTTCCCGATCGAATAAAATTGAATGATATAATACAGGTTGTGATAAATCATTTAAATGATTTTCCACATTGGTTATTTAATAACAGATGTGATAAACTTTTTTTTATGTTCATAACGTTATTTATTAAAAAACCGATGTAGAAAATACTTTATCACGTCAGTTGTTTTATAATGGACATGATAAATTTCCGAGATTTGATTTATCACGTCTGTTATAAAATAATCGACATGATAAATCGCCCAGATTTGATCTTTCACGTCAGTTATGAAATAACTTATGTGATAAATCTAATATCTGTATATTTTACATCATTTATCTTATAGCCGATATAAAAAAAACCAATTCTTGCTGATTTATCACGTTGGTTATTTTATAACCGACATGATAATCAAATTTTTACAGCATTACACGTCAATTATATAGAACTGATGTGAAAAATGTAGACGTGTTAAAAAAAAATTTTCACAAGTGTTCATATCATAGATTATAATCATGAGTCATGGATCAAATCATGGATGTTTAGAAGACATTAATTTTAATGGATCATAGCATATTATAAACTAAAAACACACTCTATGATTCATACTGAGCACACTGTGTATCAAATTGAGGTACATCTGATTGATATGCAGCTGATTAGTACACTTTTTAGGAAAATATTCATGATATATATTTTGGAATGTCATAATATGCATTAGAAAACTATGAATTGAAACATTCAATTCAACATGTTCTCTCTTTTCTGGATTTTTGGAGATAGTTGAAAGGAAAATTTGACTTCCCAAGATATCTATAAAATAAAAAAATATGTATTAGATAAAAATGATAAATTACATAACATATAATTAGTAGATAAGATTATGAAAAAATTATATAAATGAATAAGTTTTATTAATTCATATTTATATATTCTTGACCCATTTCCTTGTTTTCATTATCTCAATTTCATCATGGAAGTCCAATTTCTCACGAGCATGAGAATCATTTAAAAACAATCCCAACTCGAACAAAGTAATCCACCTGTATAAAAAATATATTAAGTGAGTAATATTAAAAATAAGTAATTTATACAAAAATATGAAAAACAACCACTACTTATATGGAAGTCACATATTAATTATATTTATGTGCATTCTTCCATCATGTATATTTACCTTTCATTTCTGAGAACATCCATATCACCTTGTACATACGAGTCTTTTCGACAGACATAGTAGTGCTTCAAAAATTTAAATACACATAGGATTAATAAATATATTAAATGGAATAGTAATTATCATTGAAAATACCTCTTCATTGATGCTATTGTTCAGGGAATATGATATGTATCATAAATTTTCAAACATAATAACAACAATCTTTTATATTGTTTTGTTCTAGACACTGCTAAAACATTGAGTAGAATAATTAATTTGATTTGATATGAGTTTGGATAGTGAAATATTATATATATACCTTGATACAGATACAATCATAGAACTTTTCTTCTTCTGTGGGCTTAGTCCTTAGCCTCATTTCATGTTTTTCATGATAGTGATTCACCACCCTATCATAACAGAATCCTCATTAAATGGTAATATAAATTATACAACATGATGTTTAGTTCTAAAATGTTGGATTCTGTGTATTAAAATTTTAAAAACTCAATTATTTGTGGATAGTTTTTTTGGATATCCATGAATTGAATCTAGGAAATAATTCTTTAGTGTATCCAAATTTAATGAAATGAGCATCCAATTATATTAAAAAACACAAAAAGGTATAAGTGATGAAAGAAATGAAAATAAATTTCATATGATTAAATTGTAGAGTCTTACAGCTGCATCACTGGTAATAAATAGATTTTTTCATCCAAAATTTATCATCCAAATGATTTGATTAGACCTTCCACTATTTCATCCTTTTTTGTGTCCTATTTTTACTTATTCTGTAGAGGTGATGTGATGACTAATGAGTCAGAACTTTTTGTCATGGAAAAATCCCTTCATTTGTTTTTCATATATACACCTTCCAAAAATATGAAATGTATTTATTCATAAGTATAACAGTATATCAGCTTTTTGAAAATGAAATCATGGATAAATACCTCATGTATTCATTTACAAATATGCCACCAATCCAATAATAGTTGAGGATTTTCGTTTCACTCTTAACACCTATGAAGTCTTGATCATTCTCTATGTACATATTTTATTCAAATTCAACTATGTGGTTGCAACCATATTTTAACATTATATACACATGATCTTTGAATGAATTAAATTTGGGTATAGAACGAGCAGGGTAAAGGTGTTTTTGGTATATCCTTTTTATAATTTTCTCAATCCTTTCGATGGGTTTGAGGTGGTTTTTTAATTTGTCTTCTTCTCTTTGTCCGTCTATAATAAAATTCTTCATTTTTGATATATTTTCATTATTTGTCAAATTATTTTCTTAAAAAGTAAAATGGAGACGAATACCTCTATATTAGGAGGTTTTTTTCAAGATATGATGGCCATGCGAGGAATTTTCCAATAGTTTTTTCAACTGTATTACTATCATCGTCATGAATTGGAATATGTAGCTCGACATTTGTCTCATGGGATACACTAAACGAAACTCAAACATGTCCCGTTGGATGTGGTTTGTTGTCTAGAAAGTCATTTCAAATATTTAGCACCATATCACATGCCAAAAGGTGTTGGTTACATATTTATAGATTTAAATAATAGCCATTATCACCCTTTATAATATCAGTATAATAAAGGTATCATTTTCTGTATGATTCACATTTCATAAAAACAACTATTATAACATTGATTACCACTTCTAAGACATCTCTTTGAGTTTAATCACTAGCCTCATAGTTAGTGGGGTGGTGAGGTATCATCTTGTGGTGGTTGTTCTTGATTTTCTTCTTTTATTTTCCTCTCCCTCATTAAAGTTTCCATCATTTATATATTCCATGAGAATTGTCTTTAAAGGGTGGATATTCTTTCTCTTATCTATTTCATTATTTCGCATTGATCATCCTCTTGTTTTTTTATCAAAATATATTTCGAGCTTCACCCTAAAACCCACACATCTGACACGACCACATTGTTCTGGCTGCATCAAGGCAACTAGAATTTTTTTTTCTTCTAAAACATGTATTCCTAATTTCTGTCACAATTTAAGATATAAAATTTTGAAATCTAATTGATCATTGTTATTTAATAGCGATTTAAAGAAAAAAAAATTTATTATGTAATACTTACACATGTTTCCAACACTTTTTATGTGTTTTCATCCTTTAGTATCACACCATTATTTTATATTTTTCCTTCCATAGCACACAAAGTGGGATGGATGTGGTTTTTCATTTAATATCATAAGTATGAATATAAATAGAGGAACATAATTGTGGTGTTGTTTCTTATCACATAAAATTATAAAAATTTATTTAAAATATGTACCCATTTTTTTCAAGTGAAGAGTACACCATCCATTCTTTACAGTAGGAGTATGTTGGTTTTTTTTATCGTTCTTTGTTTCCATCACTCATTTTCTATTTCATAAATAAAAAATTATCAATCAAAGTGATTAATAAATTCATCATCAAAGAACGTATTACTGACCACAATGTACATCAGAAGACACATCTTCACGATGTTTAATAAATTCACACCACGCTTCTTGGGATATCTTGTGTTCATAGATAACCAGTGGGTGCAAGTTTATTTTACCTTCACCATTATTAAGATGATGTATAGTTTGAATTGTTCAAAATCCTTTATGAATCCTTCTAATAAGAATTAACAAATACTTATTTTGGGAGTTAAATAATATAATTTCACTCTAAAATGGATTATGATGAGTAAGTTAATGATTTGTTATTTTATTTTTTAAGTAATATAAATAAATGATATCATAATTTTATCATAATATCTTCTCACATCAGTGCCTTCATCCCATGAACAACTTGGTACCATTAATATCATAATACATTACTGTGTTATGACTCAAATATAAATAATGAACCTGACCTTTTTGGGGTTAACATGCTGACCCTGTGCATTCTATCCCACCTCAAATTTGATGCCTTTGACTTTCACCTTAATAATTTTTTCTAACACCATGAAACTAAGGTGATCCTGTTTTTTCAGGGAAACTGGTCCTTCATCACATAACACTTCATTGGAATCAAAATTTTCAATATTTTCCTCCAGAGAGATAGAATTGAAATGTGAAGATGGCCATTGTACCTCTAAACTGGGAGTAACTACAGGTTGAGAAACCTATTGTTCCTCAGGTTTGGGAGCACCAACATGGGTATAAGGTCATTCATATGCACTAGAAGAAGAATCTAGTTGAGGGATCTATTTTTCCTAAGGATTGGAAGAACAAACATTTGTAGAATTCATTATCTACTGAAATGGTTTAATATTTAATTTAGAGTACATAAATAGAGAAGTAAATGGATAATAACATGAGGTAACCTGACGTATATTCCAAAAACAAATGTAACCTGAATATTGAGCACTATTTTTCTTTTTTAAAGGATGAATGGATTTTAACCCTATATAAATGTTCCAAATACCTTCATTGTGGTCTCCTTTCTCATACAAAAATCCATCAATATTGGGACCCCTACAAAATGATTGCAATGTACCAATGAAATGGTCATCCTCGGTGGAATTTTTATCTGACCATTCATTGGTTTTTTTCTATAACAAAACAATTGGCCACTTTAAATTTGTGGGATCTACAATATAAAATACTTATACTTCATATAGTGCCATTTTAAATGGTTTTTATTTTTATACTTCCATACTAAAATCAACTTTCATGAATCCCAATTCATCTATTTTAATTGAACTCCAATTATTAACCCACATGAATTGAAAAAATAAGCACTGGTAATTTTGTATAATCAAACTCCCAATTTTTTAATGATTCCAAATTATGAAATATTATAGTAAATTTGATTTATTTTTCTAGTATAGGAAACATGCATCACTTCATCCATGAGTATAACTCCACTATTTTTCATTGTACCGTCTTCATCATGATAATTTTTATAGAACGTATAACCATTAATTACATACCCATTTTAAGATAATACATTCTAACTCGGTCCTCTAACTAACTATTGAAGTCATTCTGAAATTGAATTAGGATTTTCAACTAATTCAATAAAAATAAAGTCCCAATATGAACCTATAATGTGTTGATTATGTGTGTTTGATATCCATATTTAATCCCTTGATGGATTCAAATTCCCAATAATTTCATTATGGGTTTCAACATAGAGTGAATCATTTAAATAGTTATGTAAAATGTAAAAGTGGTTCTGCTTCTGATCTATATTATTGATTGTGAAAACATCTCTTCAATAAATTTATTCACTCGTAAGATATCAATTGGGACATGATTTAGGAAGACAAATTATTTCCACATCGGAAAGGTATTCATTGTAGAATTAAATAGCATCCTCATCAATATATCACTCCTTTATACAACCCTATGGATGACCTTGATTTTTGACAGAACCTTTCAATATATTCATAAACCATTTAATGGGGTACATACATCTATAATGTACAATACCACATAGATTAATCTCTCTCACCAAATTAACCATAAAATAAACTATCATACTAAATAATGTTGGTGTAATGAACATTTTCAATTCATATAATATGATGGAAATTTATATTTCCATAGTTGGAAATTTATTCAGGTCTATAAATTTGTTTCATATGGATTTATTGAAGAAATAGAGTTTTGTTAATATATGATAGACATTATTTGAAAAAAATGCATCATAAATCTATATTCATTAGATCTTTCATTAAAACATGGAATTCATGTGATTTTAGATCCTTTAAATTTAAATCGTTCATTGAAATGATATTATTGATATTCTATGAAAACCCCTATGGAACCTTTAAATCATTCAAGAAGATGGAAAATTGATATCTCTCCTTCCTGGAAAGTGTGTACGAAGTTAGAGGAAGAAAAAAAATTCACCCTTTCCTGGTCCCATCTCTTCTTGTATTCCCATGTCAACCATTTCCAACCTACTCTTACTTCCATCAATTTTTTTTGGTGCATTTAGAAACATGTCGATGAAACTATCAAATGCATTTTTTTTCAATATGAAAAAAATCAAAAAAATGTATGAAATACATAAAATTCTAGTTTGGTAATTAAAAAAACTGATCTCCTTTTTCAAACTAGTTTTTATAATGTATTTAGAAAATGGTTTACCAAAACTAGATTCCAAAAATTTTAACTTCTCAATCTTTTTATCATGTATTAGTGGAACTAGTGCTTTACATTATTCTAAACTTCCATCGAATTATGTCGTCCAAGATCAGTACTTATGTCATCAGGGTAGAAATCTGTGATGTCTTAGAAACATGGTTTTCAACGAATTTTTCATCGTGATTGTCTATGTACCATTTCAATGAGGGGGAACCCTTGAGTTCCATTAATAATATATCCAAAAATATTCCATAATCATGAATGTAATTTGTCGTCCCATACAACATGGATCTAAAATTGAAATATTCATTTCTGTAAGCATCATACAACGTAACACTGAAATCCCATCATAATTTCAAATCCATGATCAGTGGAGCCAAATTAATTTCAAAATTATTAACCAGTTGTTTTGGTCCTAATATAATCATATATAACATGATTTACTTTTGTTTCATTCATAACCACAATAGATAGTTATAATTTAACAACATAACCGGCCATGTATTGTGAGTGATTCTTTTAAAACGAAAAGGATTCACTCCATCTGTAGATAACTGAAGATGAAGATTTCATGTATTGTTTCCAAATTCAGGATATTCATTATCAATTCTATTCCACTATGGAGAGTTTACCAGGTTACAATGTTTCCTATATGTATTTCCTCTATCTATGTGCCACATCAATTTCCCTTTAGTCTCATCACTTCTATATAGGCAATCAATCAATGGAGTGATTGGAAAATACCGTACAATTTTATAAGACCAGATTTATCATTATTGTATCAAGAAGCACCACACTTTGGGAATTCTCTAAGTGATTTTAGGTCCTTGAAAAAACAATATACAATAACTCGAGTAGGCATGTATTCTTTCATATATCATACACATTGAGCGTAGAATTCAAGAACTGCTTCTGTGATATTAATTTGTTTTATCGAGTGGACAAACCATTGTAAAAAGGTTGATCATTGAAGGAAGCCTACTAATGTAAATGAATCCTTAAATTTTTAAAAAATACACCCTAATTGTGTCGAAAAAAACTCAAAATTATATATAAATCCTTATGTTTTATAAACAAACAAAATATTTGAAAAAAATTATAAATTTACATACAAAAATTTATTTTTTTTATAATTTGTTTCATAAGTTATTTATAATATTGAATTAATAAAGAAATAAAAAATTATAAATTATGTTATTTTATAAAGTTTTAGTTATTAAAATTGATAAAAAAAACCAATGAAAAATGTGTTACTAACCAAATAAATTTTTTACTAACAAATACTCATTTTAGTATAACAGTTCGGTTCATCTTTATTTTGTTTTGAATTAATATTTTTGTTAACTACCTATTTTCCCACCCTTAAGAACCATTACAGATTGGGGGGGTAAGATCTGATAAATTTTTTTCCATTTATGACTGGTTAGATAAAAAAGTACAACATTACTAATATATATATATATATATATTAAATGTCTTATAAAGGTTGATATGAGTCAAATTTTATATTATTGAATTAAAATAAACATTAAATATTTTATTCCAGTCAACTATTATAATAATATATTATATATTAATAAATTCAAATTCAACAAATTTATTAAAATCTACTACTTTGATAATTAGGTAAAAAATGTTCATTAAAAATCACCCATCATTAGGGATGTTGACTCATTAAGTACCCATGAAATTTGGGATAATCAAATGCCAACACGATTGATTTTTTTCACTCCCTAATTCATTTATCACCCATTTATTTTTTAACTCATGATTTTTAAATATATTCGATTATATTTTGAAATATTCCCAAACCTGTTTAATTAATGTTAATTTTATTATTTTTAATTTTTAATTTTTTTTATAAGTCTAATATAAATTGATATCAAAGAAAAAAAATATTCACTTTATTTACATTTTAAAATAAATCATTATTCATTAAATAATAAATAATTTAATCTGATTTTGAATTTAGATTTCATTTCAATATATAAAATGAACAATACTCAAAATACATAAATAAATTGGATAGTTTTGCTATCTTTTTAACATTCAGCCAATAAATTGATTATAATTAAAAAATAGGGTTTGGTACTTCCTCAATATTAATTAGTGTTATCAATAATATATTTTACTATCCCTCTTTTCTAGCTACTAAAGGATGAGAGGTATTTTTTCAAAGGGAAAGGAAAATATAAAAGAATATGTTACTATATAATGGTGGAGGCTGAGTTTTCATACTCCAATACTCAATCTAGATTGCCCTTTTCTCTAAAACCCCTCACCCCCGATGATGATGATAATGATGTTACATAAATAAATGGTTGGAACCTAGTGGAAGTCATGTTTTGGAGGAATATCATTAGAAATAGTAAAAAATATGGAGCAATAACTTGGAGTCCCATGAACCCTCGTGAAGATGACAATGTGGACATCAATAGAATAAGCTATCATAAATGTTCTGATCTTATTCCATTAGAGAATGGAGGAATCCTATGAGGGACCCTATCCCACTATCCCCTTCACCTAAGAACACTGCGCTGGGTACCTAATAAAGGAGATCTAAAACGTACCTCAACCCCGACACTGTAGAACCCTAGGGGGATGACACCTGTGGATGATTTTAATGGCAGTTGGTGTCCATCAATCCCATTCACCAAGGAACACTCTCCAGGGGTACCCAATAAGGGAAATATCGAAGGTACCACAACCCCTACACCAGAAATCGAAACTCCCTAAGGGTACCCAAGGAAGGGGATCCCAAACCAACCCTAACTCCCCCAAGGCACCCAATACATTTGAATGAACTCTCATACCTACAATGTACAAGATTTTAGACAACATATTCTAATAGTCAAACGATTCTCATCAAAAAATAATTCTCTATTAGGCGATGTTTTTAAGAATGGTTTCAATGGAGAGTGGTGTACATTCCTCCCCTTCACCTAGGAAAACTTCCCTAGGGTGACCAAAGAGATCTAGAAGTCATACAAATCTAGGAGGTCCTAGTAGAGGTGGAACAAGGTTGAGGCGGGATGTGTATGTGTCGACATGTAGGGTAGACCATAGTACAGTTGCTCTGCAAGGTCATAGTGTAGGAAGACCATGGCAGACGATGGATGTGGATGTGTGAGCATGCAGGGCGGAGCATGGATTGGATTCTCTAGGATTTCATAGCGGAGGAATAGTGTGGTTGAGGCAGTATGTGGATGTGATGACATGCATGGTGGTCATGGCGGGGTGGAACGCGGTCACTGTGTGCAGTCGTGGTAGAGGTGGAATGCAGTTGAGGTGGGGATTCTTTCAGGCTGGCCATCGTTAGTGCGGTCATGGAGGTCGTGGAATTGATGCGGAGACAGAGCTGGTGTGTGGTTTAGTAGGGCTTTAGCTGTCTGGTGTATAATATTTTTCTCATGTTCAAATCCATGTGGGGTCTGGAGTGTGCAGGTAGGGGTAGGGTGGTATTACACTATTAATGGTATGGGTTTGCGACTAGCATGGTTAAATGGAGGGTGGTGGGGAACATGGGTGGGGATTCCTATCACTGTTGAAAGGGGAACAACCGCTATTAAAATAGGTTGGGTATACACATTGATTTACATAATTTTTTTTTCATATTTCTAATTTTATCAGGGCTTTTTTAAGCACTGATAAAATGTTCATTTATCAACGCTTTTTTTAGTATTGATAAAGTGACCCCATTTTAATAGCGCCTCGACTATGAACACTTTTAAGCGGTGATAATGGTTTTTTCTATCATTGATAAATCTCTGTTTCATTGTATTGATTGTTGTTCAGTTTCATTTGAGCGCATTGAATTTCCTGATCACTATAAAATCTTCAATGTTCATCACCCTAGTGGTTACGAGAGGTAGATTACTGGGTTATCCTTCATCGATTATGAAGGGGTCCAGTGTGTTAAATATATGTATATGGGAAACCCTTGCCTCATGGATTGGGGTTAAGAAGTCCCAATAATATTTACATAGGCATGCAGTTGTGCATGAAGATACCACACCAACACACCACGACAAATGGTGTAGATATGTTTTCATATGCCTGGATGTAACATAGACAAACCTTCTAAACATCGGTGTAGAAGTAACATATTATTTTATCATTAAACATGTAATCAAAACTAATATATTTATACAATTTATTTTTAAGAAATTTTGTTAGCATCATTTTAGATACAAAATTGCCTCGTAATATTTTTTAATTCTTCCAAAAATATTTCATTAATTTTATATTATATAATACATCTAATTTTCATAAAACATAATTTAAATCAATATCAACAATCAAATTATTATTTTTTGAAAAAAATTAACAATGTTAAAAAATTTGTTAAATAACATATTGATTGTTTTTTGACTAACAGTGTGGCTTTTGTGAACATCCTTCACACATGTCAGGACCTGATTTTGTAATCGTATTTTGACTTATCCCATATCAACAATTCAACTACATTTTTTTCATTATAAAGAATTATATGACAAAAAAATTTATAGAATCAAATTGATGTAACGTAAAATAAAGCCCATACTGTATATATTTTTTAAAAAAACAATTCCTTCCAAAAATCATATGCAAAAATTATTATTTATTGAAAAAATAATATCCCCCTTTCACATAATAAATCACAGTTTTTTAAATTTCCGTTAAAATACTAAAATATACTTAAACTAAAATTAAGAAATTAAAGATTAAAAATATATTTACTTTAATAAAATATAAATTAAAAAATTAAGAAATATAATTTTAAAAAAATTAAATAGATAACCTTATTTCTAACATAATTTTAAAGGGAAAATGAAGAATATTGTTTTTTATCTTTATGTTTTTTAATTGAAATTTCAAATTTTTGTGTAAAGGAAACTGGTTTTTTTTTATATTTTAGATATAAAATGGGATCATTTAGAAAAAGTAAAATTTTTATTTAACTTAACATTAAAGAATAAAATTCATTTTTAATTCCCAAATATATCAAAAACAAAATTGATATTTAATTTTTAATTTTTTTAAAATAAAATAATTTATTTTAATTATATTTTTATGATGAATATTGGGATATTTTTTAATTTTATATGGGATCAATATTTTTTTATACAATATTTTTGGATTAAGAATATATTATATTTATTAATTCATATGTAAAAGGTAATTTTTTATTAATTTTTCATAAATAAAATTTAGATTCTTATTTTATATCAAAAAAATTTATTTTTTAAGAGATTGTTGGATTTCTTGTAAAATTTTTATTTGAATTATATTAATGAAAAATTAGTTTTTATATTTTTTAATAAAAAATTATTTTTTAAAAAATTTAATGAGAAATTTTTTTGAGTATATCTTTATGAAAAATTGTGTTCTACTTTTTTTACTCTTTAAATTATTAATGGAGAATATGAATATTCTTTTTAATTTTAATAATTTGAAAATTAATTTTTTATTTTTTAAAAAACTGTTCATCTCTCATGCATGAAATCCATGGTGATATATGGTTGTAATCCCATTATATCATGAATTTACCTCCTCTCTCATATAGCAACAGGACAGATACTCATTGGAATTATGAACACAATGTATTCAAATCCCATTCATTTTATTCCTATATAAAGATATCATTTCCACTACAAATAAAATTGAATTCCCAATACCACCGATATACATTTTAACACAATATAGAGAGTTTTAACATTTCTAAAAAAATATTTTAATCATCAAGGTCATTAAAATGAGAGCCCTGTTATCATTGTTTTCATTAACACCGATAAATTCCCTATTGTTGTAATGTATCGTTTGAATATCAACACATTGAACCAAATACCCCTATATGGAAATGCTTCAGTATGAAAATTCACAATTTAAGTGAAATAAAATTTTCATAACAAATATTAAAAATTTATAATATATACATTTCAAACAATATTTTCAAAAAATAAATTTTCATTTACTATCCACAATCATTTAAAAACATCATTGTTTAATTTTATTTGGCACCTATGATCCCCTCTCAAAAAATCCAAAAAATGGTATTTGTTTTCAAATAAACCACCCCAACATGAGAAAAATAATTCTTATTTATTTGAAAACAATTATTATTTTAATAATACTATAAAGAAATAAAATAAACATAAATATCAAAGATTATATTTTTAAAATTTCAATTTTAAATAAAAGGACACACAAGTATCCCTACCACAGATACTACATTACACAACGCCACCCTTTGGAAATTCTAAAAAAATGTTCTGATAAAGGGGTACCATTATCAGCACAAAAAAACCAGTGATTAGAGGATATTTTAATAGTTCTAAAAACGCTCTTAAAAGTACCAATTTATCAGCATTTCTAGCAATATTAATGGTACCCATTTATCAACGTTCATTTTGCGCTATTAAAGGGACTACCTTTATCAGTTATTTTTTTGAAGCACTTATAAAGGGGAATTTATCATTGTTTTTCTACTAGCGCAAACAAATCGTATATTTCAAAAAAATATTTACATTTAAAATAAAATATATTTTTTAAAATATGTTTTAGCTAAGCCTAAATAGACATTTGCAATTTCAATATATGATATATAGTGAAATTGGATTATAAAATAATTAAAAAATATTTTTAATTAATAACTTATTAATTATTATCGACTAACGGTCATTTATTAGAAATTTGAAGACACAAAAAATAAAAAATGTAATAAAAGATCTAAAATATATTGAAAATGTAACTCAAATTTTAAAGGGTCATAACTTTTGATCTGTGAGTCCGTTTTAGCTCTACTACATATCAAATTGAATCTTGCAATGTAATATTCACACTAATTATAAGTATTAATCCCCTATTACATTTTACATGTCCCAAAATTCCCCTAGAAGGCCATTAAAACTGATTTTTTAGTCAGTGTATCCTATTTTTTTTAACATTTAATGGACTTAAATCGTCGTTTAATGGAGTAGTTTTTCCCATTTTCAGGGGGGAATAAATTTATTCACAAGTATTACATTCATATTGATAATAATATTTTCCAATTTTATCAATCTTCATAATTTAGTTTTATTTATAATAAGACATATAATAATATATACGTATTTTTTATATATTCACACATAAAAATTTAAATTTTTAAATATATATGTAAACCTGTTTACATGTAAATTATAATTTTAAATAAATATACATTATCTAAATAATTCATAATATCACTTTTATTTAAAATTCTAATGTATAAAAATGTATATACATATACAATTACTGTTTATATAATGTTTATATATATAAAAATTTATTTGTGTGTACATTGACAAAATGATATATATTTATCTATATACTCTAATATAAGTATATAAATGTGTATAATTATATTTATAGATTGACACACATATATAAATAAATATTTATTTATTTATATGTATGTATGTATTTATTGACACACATACACACAAAAAAACATATTTTATATATGTAATTAAATATATTCATATAAGGATAAAAAAATACAAAAAATAATAATATAAATATATAGATATATCATAAAATACATAATAAAACAATATAGGGGAGTGGAAAAGGATGGAGATTTTGAGGTGGACGTCTCAGTTAAAAAACCCAACAAAGGCAGGGGTGCACACGAATGAGTGATGCAGGTCCCTAGCGTTGTTAAAGGGTGGGGGGATTCCTAGCATTATTAAAGGGGTGGGGAGGATATACTAGCACTATTAAAATAGGGTATTGAGTTCCAATAAACGGGGGGATATACCAACTTCAAATTTTTAGAAAAATAAATTCTTTTTAAGAAATTCTTTTTTTGACATTTATTAGTGCTTAAAAAAGTGTTGATAAAGGTCCCATCTATCAGAACTTATTTAGAAAGGATAAAGGCCTTTTTTTATCAATGGTGATCAGAGGAGACTTTATTATCATTTTTTAGTAATGATAAAAGATACCCCCTTTTAATAGAATCGAGGATAATAATGTTTTTTAAATCTGTAAATACCCATTTTTCACGTTGTTAAAGGCCATATCTATAGTAGTTGAGTCATACCGACCATGTGAATCAGATTAATGTGGCGATGATTCCTACACATAAAAAATTAATTATGGAACATTTTTCTAAAGTATCAAAACAATCTTAATATATAATCATTTCAAATCAATATAGATAAAAAATAAGGTAAACTAAATGTAGGGATTAACGGCAGGATCTGAACTCCTTTTCGATGGTGGGGTTCGGTAGGAATGCACTAGGGATAATGGAAAATGAAGGCCTCTACTCATAAAGGTGGATGAATGAATGAATCAATACTGAGCATGATGGTGAGGTCTAGAAATGAGGGTCAAACAGTACTCGAGGAAGGGGTCAATGAAATGAGAGGAAGAACTATCTCTAGTAGGGGATGGTGATTTTTAGTTGGGTCATCACCATTATCAGAAGATCTTTCCAAATCGTTGATATTACAAGTGGATCCCAATGGAAGCTATGGTTTGGGTGTCAAGGTCAGCAGTGAAATGGCAGGATGGCTACGTTGGGGGATTTCTGTCCAAGCTGTTGGAAAAAAATCCCTCAAGGTGTCATTGAAGCATTTTTGAGGAGATTGTGTTTGTTGACAAAGTGGACATATGAGTGGTGATTGTTGACAAAGAAAAACAATGGCATACAAATTTGTTGACAAGGAGGATTTTATGATGGAATGTTGAGTTCAATAGCTATGGTCAACGATCCATGTTTATTCAAGAACGTAGATAATGGAATGAATGATCTGCATGAAGGCTTAAAAAAATGTGTGCCATATGTTTTTCAAGAGGAGATAATCAAAATATGGAAAATGAATAAGTTTCGCGCAAGTATTGGTGGTGTCGTGCAGGTGACTTGCGTTCCGTGAAGAGACTTGTGCGCAGATGCCTTGGAAGCTTGAGAACTTTCACGTATATGGTTTTTCAAGATCAGAAGATAAAAATATTGAAAAAGAAATAGGTTCGCTCATGTTTTGAATTGTGTCGCTCAAGTAACTTGCATGGGATGAGACCTGCGCGCCGAGACTTGCGCGACGAGGCTTGACATGCACGTTGTCGCGTAGGGTGGGAAAATTGCCAATAAATACAGGACCACCATTCCTCATTCTTCACCAGAGTTCAACACTTTGTGAAATCAGAGCTCTTGTCGTGCATGTGTGGTGGTCGCGCAAGTGGTGGTGTGTCTCGCAAGTGGGACTTGCACGCCAGATTTAAAGAAGGGATATTGTTGGTAGTTTCATGCCAATGTTGGTTTGGTAATAAAGGGAATTGAGTCACGCATGTTTGGATTTGGAGAAGCTTGTGTCACACAAGTGTCTGAGGAGAACTTGCGCACCAGTTATGACTTGTGCACCGATAAATTTATGCCGAGGTAGACTTGCGCGCCAAGTAAGGTTGATTCCCCATCCTTATATGGGGGCCCTGTGGAAGCTGGAAGATTACCCGTTACCTTCGGTGCAAAGTGAAATTCATCTATGGATGAAAATGTTGGTCTTCAATAGAGCATCAATATACAGATGAAGATGCATTTCTTCATTCAAGTGAAGATACCTACAGTTCTATAAACTGTGAGTGGATTCTTTTTGGAGCAGTGATAAAAGGAAGAGGAAGATAGTAATCCTCTCCACCAGCAATGAGCCAGAGGGAGAGAAACAGGGAGTGACCCTCGGGAATGTAGTGAGATGACCCTAAACATTGTAAAGGCAGTGATCCTTGGCTTAGAATTGATCTAGCCCAAACCATTATATCCATATCTAATGAAGAATAGTGGAATTAGGTACGACTGGCAAATTGTCAGCGTATGGTCCTTGGACGTAGACCAATGAGGGTGAACCATGTAAAAATCTATGTGTCTGCATGCTTACTTCCCTTCATTGCATTTAATGCATCATCATTAGATAAAGAATAAAATTTGTGATCATAATAAACACACAAGTTCAAATGATGTGACCCTTGTAATAAAGAGGTCATGATCCAGTGGGGTATGATGAATTTTGAAAAATAATATCCATACCATGAATCACCCACCTCTCTAAGGGTATATAGGCCACTATTGGTCCTAATAATTGGTATCAGAGGGACGATTGATTTTATAAAATTTGTTTTCTCGGACTAGGTGTAGTCGATATGTGTGGTTAAAGAATCAGTCTTCTCTTATATCGGTGTGCCATGGCAAAGGGAAAAACCTCAAATAAGAATCAGAAGTCAGGTGGTATTCCTCAGTGTGGATATGTGTATGGAAAAAGTGTTATTCAATTAAAATAATTGAACATTTTACTGAATGAAGGCCTGGATGAATCTGATAGGGAAATTATTGATTCACTTAATCAAGATGTTGGAATGAGTGAAGTACATGAACATCAAAGTGATACTGAAACAACTGATGATGATGAGGTTTTGAGAAGGAATCCACCAGTAGATGTTGTCAACATAACAATGAAATTGGACCGGAAATTGGATGAAGAAGTCCAATCTAAAGATATCAGAATAAAAGTATTGGATATTGAGGTCAAAAATCTATGAGGCTTAAATGAAAGGCTTACTAATGTGCCTATTGACCTAAAAGAGAATAATGATTCTCAAGGTGAAGAACTTCAAAAGGTGGCTAAAATGAAAGGAAAACAAAAGGCTGGTGATTATAAAGAGAATCTTAAGTCAGATGATGTTTAGAATCTAAAAGCTAGAAATGATGATCTAGCAACATAGTTGTCTGATGGAGTTTAGAAGAATCAAAGGCTACAATAAGAGATTGAATTCGTTACTGAATCTATTTCTGTGGGAAATTTTAATGTAATGATGCAAGGTGACATGGTAGAAAAGATCACACGGAAACTACAAGATGAGTTGAGTAGAGGGATGAATCTCAGAAAAGAACTCAATTCTCAACTTGAATCAAGAAATAAGAAGAATCAACAATTGGAGGAAGTAATAAAGAAATCCATGAAAGAAATGGAGATATCAAGGGACAAAGGAAAACCTAAGTTGAATGATGAACTGCACTAGCTATTCGATTGTCCTTTGAAAGGTGATGATAAAGGGAAAATAAAGTATGAGATTTTTGGGGAGAAATAACAAAATATTTTCTCAGCTAAAAGACCATATAGCTTCTGAAAATATGGAATTGGATTTGATGAATTCCTTCCTGTGAATGATATAATGCGAGCCATGAATAGTTCCAGGAGTGGAGAAAAACATATAGGTGCTGAAGATATGCCTAAGAGGACAGTTACAAAAAGAAGTGATAACAAGTGCTTTTTCTGTGGGATTCATGGCCACACGTCAAGATTCTGTTCAGAGGCTCTAGAATACATCTCAGGCTGTGAAAACAGAAACATTACTAAATCTGAGAATAAGAAGAAGCATTATGAGAAATCAGAGAGAAGAGTCTCTCAGAGGAAAGAATCCATTAGATGCTATTACTGTGGAAGAATGGGACACACTATCAGTTTGTGTTATGAAGCTCAAGAGCCCCGTGTCAGAAGAAGAACTCAAGGTGTATCATCATATCAACATAGAAGTGACGAAATGAGGTATGCCTCTAATGTAAAATGTTTTATATGTTCATATTATCGGCATTGGGAAATAAATTTTAGCAAGAAGAACACAAGAAGGGAAAGGAAACTCGAAAGGATATTCTCGACTCCAATGATTCATAATGAAAAATTCTACACTAAGAGACAAAGTGGCGAGGAGAAGAATAGGCTTAGATCCTCTGGGGAATCACATGGAGATGAACAAAAGGTGTATCAGTCACCTCATCTGTCATACTCAAAATAGCTCTCAAGGAGAGAATGTGCACAAACCTGAAGATTAAGGGGAGATCTAGTCCAGCTGTGATAAAGAAGAATAAATGTTTAATGTAGGACTCACCACTAGTGAAAAAGATTGTGGGGACTCATACATCTGATAAAAGAAAGATGAACAAAGAATGTAATGAAAAATTTTTAGGTCATTTTCCATATCAAAAACAGGAAGAAGATGCAAGATCCTTGCAATGGAGGAAGAAGCAAGGGAAGATGGAAAGAAAAGATATTCCTGCTCAGAGTAGGAATGAATGGAAATTTAATTTTAGTGGAACATCAAAGACGTAAATGTGTACTAGTGGGTTAAAAACACAAATGTTGAGAAAGGCCAGGCCTATATAATCTTCATATCAGAAAAAGACACATCATGCATGTAATGAATGCTTAGTCATATGGCCAGAGTAGTTGATGTTGGCCAGGAAGGTGGAGGAATCAAGAAAGGAATATGATGCACTCTAATAAAGAATCAAAGGGTTGACCCATCACGATCAACCACTATCCTCATTTTTAGAATTCAAGAAACACCCCCTCTCCCTATGAATATAAATGAAATCAACTGATAAATCATGTGTTTTAGATTTTAGGGAGATACAATCCAAGGGGAAGTGGCATCTAAAGATGAAAAGTGTGTAAGTGTTGTGCTCCAGATTTTTAATTGGATCAAATTAGGTACAACAGTATAAGAAAAATGGGAGAAACAGATGATAATAGTAAGTGATTGTGTTATTAACATTATCTCTTGTTTCCTACACTGAGTTTCAACTTTGTAGGCCTAGAGATTTTTTAAATGGCTCAACTCTGAGTGGAAGATGAGAACAAATGATGCAGAAGGAAAAGACTAATTATGGGTCTAAACTGTTGAGCCTAACAACTGGAAGAGTTTCATAACACATGGGGAGTATTCTATATACTAATCAGATGCATGATCTCAATATGATATGATGGATGAATGTTTATGCTCATGAAGAATGATTGGTGGAAAAGAAGAAACACAGAGGTTTTCATGATTATCTATTTTATTCTGACAATGTGGTATCAGCTGACTACTTTCAGGATACCAAGAAGCTGCGAGAGAAAATCAAAGGTGTGTCAACAAAAATCTGAGAGAAAATGTTCAATGAAATGACGTCATTGAACAATGACACAAAGAAACGTAGCTGAAATAAATGAAGCCACTGAAGAATGTGTCAGTGAAAAATTTCCTGATGAATGTGTTGAGGAAGAAAGAAACACAAGGGAAGAAGAAGTGGCTTATGCTGATTTAGAAGAAGACATTGATGATGAACAAGAATGTTTCTAGTCTGTGCCTACAAGAATGCAAAAGAGTCGAGTTGAAATTGACAGGCAGAATATCATCAGTAATTAGTGAGCTCCAGTTCAGACAAAAAGAATGGAATCACTGCAGCCGACATCATTACTATCACTGGTTGAGCTGAAATTCTTTACTGATGCAGCTAAAGTTGAAAACTGGGTTCATGGTATGAATGAAGAGCTAATTAGGATTGAAAAGTATCAGACATGAGATATTGTTTCGAGGCCAGCAGATAAAAATTTCATCAAGACTAAATGGATCGATCACAACAAGATAAATGATGATGGCACAGTGATTCGGAACAAATCACGATTGTTGTGCAAAGGATACTCCCAGATAGAGGGAATAAATGTGGATGGGACATTTTCACAAGTTTAAAGGATAGAGACAATCGGATTATTCATAGCCAATGCAGTGAAATCGATGATCACGGTGTTCTAGATGAACGTCAAATCCGCATTTCTGAATATGTTTTTGGAAGAAGAAGTGTATATAGAGTAGCCATATGGGTTTCTCATTCAGGTTGATGAGAACAAGGTTTGTTGGCTGAAGATGGATTTCTATGGGTTGATAGAAGCATAGAAATAATGGTATTCAATGATGAATAAATTTATTAAAAATCACTGATTCAAATGAAGAATAATGAAGGTGGTTTTATGAAATTTGAATAGAAGGTTCTAATGAGATTTGGAATTGGAAATTCCAAGGAGATGAAGACTCTAGTTGCTACACGGACGAAATTATAAAAATATGAGGATGGAAAGGTAGTTAATATCACAAAATATAGGAAAATTATTGGATGTCTGTTGTACTTAACCGCAACAAGGCCTGATATTGTTTTCGCCACATGCCAAGTAGCGATATATAAGAGTAATCCCAAGGAAAAATACATGCTTGTAGTGAAAAGAATACTTCCGTATATCCAGGGCACAGTGGATTTTGGATTGACATATACAGACAAATCTGAGTCAGGGTTATTCGGATATACTGATGCAGACTAGGCCGGTTCAGTAGATGATAGAAAATCAACGACAGGTGGTGCATTCTATCTTGGTGGATTGTGTATTACTTGACATAACAAGAAGCAAGATTTCATTTCATTGAGCACCAGAGAAGCTGAGTATATTTCGGCCACTCAAGAATGCACACAATTATTGTGGATGAAGCAGCAGCTTGAAGATATGGGAGTTGAAGTGAAGTCACCGATCGGAATCCAGTGTGATAACTCAAGTGCTACAAATCTAAGCAAAAATCTTGTCCATCACTCACGGACCAATCACATTGAGGTCAAATATCATTTCATCAAGGAGAATGTTGAGCAGGGAATAGTGAATTTGGAGTATGTGCCTATAGAGATATAGGTTGCAGCCATTCTGACAAAGGTCTTATCCAAGGAAGATTTTGAGAGGCATCGACTAGAACTGGGAGTTTAGTCGAATCCCCAGACTTGAAATAGTGTGGATGTGGAACAACCCCCCTCTCCATGAGGTATGATGTGTTTTTCCCTAATGTGCTATTATGTGTTCTCTAGTCTGTTACAGACTACAAAGGAGTGACCATTGGGGTCATTGAAAAAGGGATAGAAAATAGTGGTTTTCAAAGGGGAGACAGTGTGGAAATTTGATAAATCATGAATGATATGGGGAGAAGCTTGTCAGTGTAGAAGCCAGATAGGGGGAGTTGAAGCTAGTTGAACGTGCTTAGCTGGAGCTTAGCTTGGACAACACATGAAATAGGGCTAAATATGTGTTAACGTTGTGAGAAGAAAGGGGGAGATCATTTAAATATGACGATACTATAAGTGATCGATCAAAGAATAGATATCACGATACTAGAGGGTCATGATAGAAGCAGGAGAGAAGAGTGGTGTTGGAATGTGGCATGAATATTTCATAAAATTGATTTATGTAAGGTATCAACAATTGGTATCAATTTGGAAATTGGTATCAGTTAGGTGTCAACAGAGGGTATCAGATTTTAAGTGATTAATTGATGAACATTTCATTTACTCTTCTTTCTCACGTCGAGCATTGCTCATGTGGGATTACAGTATGTGTTGAGTAAATCCTTGATCACTATCAGAATCACGACTGGTGAATGGTGGCTAAAAAAGTAAAGATATATCATTTTATGGTAGAGTTTTCTACAAACCCAATGAGGGATATTGTTGGGAAAAAATCCCTCAAGATGTCATTGATTCATTTTTGAGGTGATTGTGTTTGTTGAAAAAGTGGACATCTGAGTTGTGATTATTGACAATGAAAAACAATGACATACAATTTTGTTGAGAAAGAGGATTTCATGATGGAATGTAGATTTCAATAGTTGAGGTCAACGATCCATGTTTGATTCAATATCATCGATAAATGAAGGAATGATCTCGATCCGGGATAAAAAAGTGCAGATACAAGGTGGCACCGTTTTACAGTGTTTGCCAAATTTTTGGGCATGAAAATCGAAAAATGAAGAAATGTGGTTTTTGGAAAAGGGACTTGCACACCGTGTACATGAAGGATTGAAAACTTGTGTGCCATATGTTTTTCAAGACCAGATCATCAAAATATGGAAAAGGGATAAGTTTCGTGCAAGTATTGGTGGTGTCGTGCAGATGACTTGCGCGCCGCGAAGAGACTTGTGTGATGATGCCTTGGAAGCTTGAGAACATGCGCGCCTATGGTTTTTCAAGATCATAAGATCAAAATATTGCAAAGGAAAGAGGTTCACTCAAGTTTTGTAACACCCCAAGATTTCATAGTGTGTTATTTCTTCAAAATAATACAATAACTTGAACTACATGCAACACCGTGTTCAAACGCACCATGACATACCAAACAAGCCGTTCTAAAGTGGTTATGAATAGTATTAACTAAATTTTAAACATCATATAATCCTTATAATTTTAGATTCCATATTATGAGTTTCTTAGACATAATGTAAGAAAAAATTCATTTTCAATATTGCACTTTTACCAACATTAAATAGTGAACCCTTTTTAAATAAAATATTTTAAACTTTTTGAATAAATGGGGACATAAAAAATTTAAAATGAAACATCCCAAGCTTCCATGGTACACTTTCCTTTGAATAATATAGTAGCGTGTGTTTTACGCAACATCGAGTTCTAACACACACCACAACCAATCAAACTAGCAGTTATGAATAGTAATACCTACTTTTTGAAATTATATATATTTTATATTTCAAAATGGAATTCATTTTTGGATTCGGAGTATCGAATTTAGCCTAAGGTGGTATTTTGGTACTTTTCGGATAACATTAATATTTTGATGAATAGTGAAAATTACTAAATTTTAGTTAAAAACTACTTTTAATCATAATAATTAATAGTGATAAATTATGAATTTGAGTGGTTTTAAAGTATAATTAGAATATATTTTTACCATTTTATCCAATGGTGTTCATTAGAATTAATTTCACTTTGAAATTGGACCTAAACAATTGTCAATCTTTTGATATATATTGTTTCTTAAAAACACGATATATGTTGTAATGGCAGGAATTAATTATAAAACTAATTAATGAAAATTTTAGGTTTGGAATTTTGTAAAATAGACATCATTTTTTAATTCGTAATATCAATTATAGCTTAGTGTGAAATTTTGGCATTGTTCTGAAAAACTTCAATTTTTGATGAATAGTGAAACTACTAAGTGGTAGTTAAAAAAACTGAATTTTTCATAAAACATAATTTTACTGCTTCTGTGAATAGAATTTAAAAAATCCGAGAGACACTGTTAATATCAAGAAGTAATATGTCGTTCAATGAGATGAAAATAATTTTTGGTGAATAGTAACTTTTTACTTTTATTTACCACGATTAAAAGTAAATAAGGTAATTAAGGGTAAAAATGATATTAATATTACCCTAACAGATGTCCTAATTAATTTGGACAAGTTTATCTCGACCATAAACAACGTTAGGAATAAAATATTATCATTTAGGTCTACTTGGATTAGATTAGGACATTTATTATTATTTAATTCGAAGAAGAGTTAAAAGAGTTAAAATCAATATTTATTTACTAAAACATTTTTAATATAGGGTTATATATAAGATAAATTCGATTGTAAATATTCATTAGAAATATAAAAATATTTCCTACATAATTATATTTTATTTATAATTTTTAGACATTATATAATTCAATTTATTTATGACATAATTATGATGTCGTAATTACCTAATTAATGAAAAATTAGAAAAATTGATATTATGAATAGGCAAATAAATATAATTTCAGACATTTTATGAATTACACTACTTTTATAGATTAATATGACATGTTAGGATTGCTTTAATTAATTGTTTTAGAAGTAATAATTCTGTAATGAGTTTTAAAAAAATCAATTATTGAATATTGTCAAAATTGACATAAAAGAGTTTTTAAAACAAATATTATATTATTAATTGATATTAAATTCTTAAAAATATAATGTTTGGCCAAAAGACTTATATCATGATAGGTTAATCATTAAAGGACCACTTTGGGGTATCTTGGATGTATATGGTATGTTTATTAACTATATAATATAAAAATACAAAGTGACATGGTAAATTTCAAACTAATTAACTAAGAGTTAAAACTAAACGATAAGGTTAATATAGTGACCCAAACCAGTCTAAATTCTATTGGTTGAATGGTTTTCGACCTATCCCAACCTTATCCTTTGAACAATCAACTTTGGAGCCATTAGAAACTGAATATGAATTTATTATAAATTAATATTTCTATCTTTTCCAAAGGATCCCCTCACCCCTCTTATAAAAAGGCACTCATCCTTCTCATTACTTCACACCATCAAAGAATTTTGGTTCGGCCAAACACTACCCAAATACTCTCTCAACATCACTCAATTCATCCGAGAGGCCTTCCTTTAGTCAGAAATCCATCCTAAGAGCCCTTTTGATCAAATCAAAAGGAAGAACCCGAAGAAGAGGTAATGTTTTCACCACCCTTTTTCAAATTCATTTCTTCTTCCACTTCTTCAATTTTTGTTATTACCTTTCTAAAATAATAACTCTAGTATCTTATATATACTGTGATGTTATTATAAATATGGTACAACCATAATCAGTATTCTATCCATCCTTTGGATAACATGTCACCATACGTGTGTACGTACGGCTTACCGTCTCCACGTCGTGGTGTAATTGTTATTCAATATATTATTATTTAGATGGGTATAATAATGATGTGTAACTCATGTAAATAATAAATATAACATAATAATGATTCTGTATATAACATATACTATTAAATTATATATTATTTTAATATCAAAATAATCATATTGTTGCTCGTGCGTACGTACGGACTACCGTCTCCACGAACGCGATGAGAGTCATTCTCCATCGTATCCATTCAAGTATAATTATATTTTGATGATTTAAAAATAATTCTTAAGGACTTTATATCAATTTTTATATGAATGAGATACAACCTATCCATGAAAAACTTGGCTTATGTAACAAAACATATAAAAGAAAACGAGTAAGTTAACACCCGAAACAACGATAATACTAAGATATTATTAACAAATCAATGTTAAAAGATCATATATGATATCATATTAATGTATATGATTCTTTTATAAATTAATAACAGTTATTTCACCATTATATAGGAGGTTAATCTACCCCAACCAAGGAAATGTACAAGGTAAGGGTTATTTTGCAATCTCTTCATTATCTGAGGTTGTTTATACGTAATTATCTGGATCTCGTTATCATCCACATCCAAGTTTTTCGAAATGTTTTTCAAAACATTTTTACTATTTACAAATAATATGGGTTAAAGTCATTTATACCCTTATGTGTTTTTAATGGAATCTTTCTGTCGTTTTCCAAACATGGCACTTTTAACCTTTTCGACAACTTTATGGTAAGAATGTTTTTTTAACTTATACGGCGGGTGCGGCAATTTACCACCATTATAAAATTATCAAAGATTCCCTAAAAATATTATAAGAATATTTTCAAAGTAAATGTTTTATTTTATAATTATGTGACTTTTAAATGATTCCAAAATGAATATTTTAAGAATTTTTGAAAGGTACTCTTTATAAAGATCATAATTTTAAATGTTTTAAAGATTTATCTTTCTAAATATTTTTAATTAATGTCCAAGTTTTCAAAATGATTTTAAGGATTTATTTATATGGACATGAAGGTTTTGAAATTATATTTCTTTTAAAATGATTCAAAGTGGTATGGGACACTTGGATTCAAAGATCCCTTTTAAATTACTTCCTCTATAAATGTGTGACTTTTCAATGATTTCGAGAAAAGAGATATTTCTCTTAAATATTTTTGATTTCATCTATTCAACATCCTTTGATGGATTTTAAGCTTATTTGAAGTTGATTTATTATTATAAAAAACGTCTATATTATATTGAAGGTTTTGTGATATGTTTGACTGTGGATGTGCTATTTTTATACCTTTCATGGGTTATGGTGAAAATATTGACATTTCATATGCTAGTTTTAATACGAATGTTTATGTTATGTTTAAACCTTTTCATATGGGAATGCATTGGACTTAATATGTGATGGATGGAGCCTGATATAGCTCCTCGATGGATCGGTTGGTCTCATGAGACAAACTAGTGTCTTGGCACAAGGCCTTGGCAAAATCTTATTTGTAGTCTTGGCACGAGGCCTTGGCTATGTAGTTATGATAGTCTGTCATTATGCATTCCATCATTATGAATGTGGTTATTGATATTTCATGTGATAATTCGATTAGTATAATATCCATGTGAATAAGTAAATGGCATTATTTCATTTTACTTTTTCCATACTATGGTGAAGTTCATGTTTAAAAGGCTTTTGTTTTAGTTATACATTCACTTAAATTATTATTATTATATATGAATGTTTCCGCTTTATTGTTATCCTTACTGGGCATTTGAGATCACCCCTTTTCTATGTATTATTTTTCCCAGGATGTAAAGAAGTAATTTATGAATGACTTGCAGGGATTGTATGTGGGGATATGAGTGTTGGATAAGGAGACAATATATTGTTGTAGCTTTTCACTTATTGATTTAATGTAAAACTTTATGAATATATCTAGTGTTTCCAAGGATACTAAACCAATCGGTCTTTCGAGATTTGATCATTCTTGTGATCATGCCAATGTTATGTCATATTGCACTGACTCTAGGTAACTGGGGTCAGGGCATTACAAATGGTATCAGAGTAAGTTTAGTACAAACCTTGGAAGCTAGATTTAGATAAACTCTGATTAGAGCACATAGATTTAAGATGAACATTGAGTATTAGTATAGAAGAACTTCCTAGAATTTTGGTATTGTGGAGATTTTGTGAGTTTTCCGAGCAATAAATCCATGTCTGGATACGAGCAGGTAGAGGCGGCTCTGGCACAGATGTACCTAGGGTTAAAACCCGAAAACACCGCTTTGAGCTATACTTGAACGGGAACTGGTGCACGACAACGGGTCTTGCTGCACTCTTGGTTACGACACTCTCGGGAGATATTCTTAGGATAACTCTCATTTTCGTTACAAATAATTATGAAGGGTTTATGAATATTTACTTCCTCAAAGGAGAAATTTTTATGATTATGGATTATATCTATAAACTATTTAATTTATGTTATGTGTTTTACAAGTTTGGGATTATGTATTGTTATTCATAAACTAATCTCATATATGCCATTGTTTAGAAATGGCACCCAGTAGTAGGAATGATAACTCCAGCAATGCAGTTGATCCAAAGGGAAAGAAGGATCATATCTTTCATGGTCTTATGCTAGAATTTATAAGAGAAATAGTCTCCCATGTATTATCATCATATGAACAAATAATATCATGTGTTGATAAGATAAGTAAAGAGTTTACTACGTCCTATGGCTTTGATGGGAAGCAAGAGAAGAAAAGGATGGAAGTGAGAAAGATGGATAAAGGGAAGAGGGAAAAGAAGAATTTTCCCACATGTGATAATTGTGGGAAGAAACACCCTGGAACATGCCTGAATGGAATGAGAGTTTGTTATAAGTGTGGAGGAAAAGGGCACAAAGTACATGACTATATGTGTAAGAAAATGGTTTCAAATGTCAAATGATTCATTTGCAAGGAGATTGGACACTATGCGAACCTATGTCCTAGTCATCAGACTATGCCGCAAATGATGCTATTGGATAATAATCAAATTATGATACTACAACAGATGAAGAGGAATGATTAGAGTTCTTATGTTGATTATGTCATTTGAGTGTTGTATCAACAATTTACTTGTTAATATAATTATGGAGTATATAAGGATTTTACTGTAGTACTATTTCATTAAGGACTTGAGATTGTGTGGAACAAAGAAAAGTGACTCAATAGCAGGTTACATTTTTGGAAAATATATGGTTGAGTGAAAGATAAACCATAATGTGATTCTGATACCGAGGTAGTGATTTTAGAATAATAATGATTGATTTGGATAAATTATATTGGATATTCTTGACTACCTTGAAGCTGATTAATGATATGTATATTCCATCATTGTTGAGGTTTAAAACATTTTTGGATTGATGAAGTATATCCAGCATTCTTTATGGAATAAGGTAGCATGAATGTAATCAATAAGGATTATGGTAAATCAGGATGTTTCAGTGTTTTAAAAGAATACATGATGAAGGTATTCATATGCTATTACACGGTAAAAAGGATCTACATTATGTTTACCATCCTTATAAATGTTGGACTGTGAGTTTGGTCAGAAGTATTTCGGATAAATTCTAGTTTGAGATTAATTTTCGATTGCCATAAAAGGACAACCCGGAGGTCGGGCAGCAACAAGTCGCGTCCGACAAGGCCGCGAGACATGAACCCGCGACCGAAGGGCGACAAAGGTGTATCACCTACCACTGGCCCACGAGATGTCCTAGATTAAATAATGTAGTTTTTTAATAGATCTAGTAGATGAATTATAAATTCGTTTATTTTGAAACTCTGTACGAATAGTATAAATATAATTTTTTTACGTTCTATTATCTTTTAGAGTGAAAGAAGAGTTTGTGGTAGAAATTTATTAATGGATAAAACTCTAATTATAAAGTAATTATATCTCCTTATCATCGTAGCCAATCTCATAAATAAATTCATCAACATTAAGAAAAGGAACTTAGAACAAAAATGTTGTCCTAGATGGAACCATAAATCATCACTAATTTATGGCTTTTGTATTGTTGGCCTTTTCATACCCATGTTCTCTACCACTCTCCATCAGATAATTGATGGTTAGATATCTTTTCCATATCCATATTTTCCTATATGGAACCCTAGTATGTGTTATTTTCGGTAATCTTCATACTTTCCACTCTTTATTTTAAATAGAGGCCTCATTAATTCATTTTTCGATGTGGGATTTGAACTAAGATATTTTGAAACGTAAAAAATGTGTTATCCTAATACCTTATGTTTCGTTGAATCGATGGTATTTTAAATCATCATAGATTGATGAATTTAAGGACCTCAATTTTAAAGTTGTTTGTGATTTATGACCTCAATCATACATATAAATATTTACGTTTTCCCTACAATTATATGTCTCTAATTTCCACTAATGTTCTCCTAATCGAGATCATAATTTGGTGGCGACCCTTTCATTTCTCTTTTCCTCATATTAAGACTAAATTTTAGTAACCCAATTTATGATGTGGGTTTTCCAACAAAGATATTTTCTATTTTCAACCTTTTATTTTCGAAGAACAATTTCAAATTATGAGGACGCAATTTATTGAAGGAGGGGAGAATGTAACACCCCAAGATTTAAAAGTGTGTTATCTGTTCAAAATAATACAATAACTTGCAGTACACGCAACAACGAGATCATGTGCACCATGACTTACCAAACAAGCCGTTCCAAAGAGGTTATGAATAGTATTAACTAAATTTAAAACTTTATATAATCCTTATAATTTTAGAATCCATATTATGAGTTTGTTAGACATGATGTAAGAACAAATTCATTTTCACTATTGCACTTTTACCCACTTTTAATAATGAACCCTTTTTAAATACAATATTTCAAAATTTTTGACTAAATGGGGACATCAAAAATTTAAAATGAAACATCTCAAGCTTCCACGGTACGCTTTCCATTGAATAATATAGTAGCGTGTGTTGTACAAAACATTGAGTTCTAACACACACCTCAACCAATCAAACTAGCCATAATGAATAGTAATACCTACTTTTTGAAATTATATATATTTTATATATCAAAATGGACTTCATTTTTGGATTCAGAGTATCAAATTTAGCCTAAGGTGGTATTTTGGGACTTTTCGGATAACATAAATATTTTGATGAATAGTGAAAATTACAATTTTTACTTAAAAACAACATTCTTATTCAAAATAATTAATAGTGATAAATTATGAATTTTAGTGGTTTTAAAGTATAATTAGAATATATTTTTACAATTTTATCCAATGGTGTTCATTAGAATTAATTTCACTTTGAAATTGGAACTAAACAATTGTCAATATTTTGATATATATTGTTTCATAAGAACACGCTATTTGTTGTAACAGTGGGAATTAATTATAAAATTAATTAATGCAACTAATATGATTGGAATTTTGTATAATAGAAATCATTTTTTAATTCGGAATATCAATTATAGCATAGGGTGAAATTTTGTCATTGTTTTGAAAAACATCAATTTTTGATGAATAATGAAACTACTAAGTGGTAGTTAAAAAAACTGAATTTTTCATAAAACATAATTTTACCACTTCTGTGAATAGAATTTCGAAAATCCGAGAGACATCGTTAATATCAAGAAGTAAAATGTGGTTCAACTAGATGAAAATAATTTTTTGGTGAATAGTAACTTTCTACTTTTATTTACCACGGTTAATAGTAAATAGGGTAATTAAGGGTAAAAATGATATTAATATTACCCTAACACATGTACTAATTCTATTGGACAAGTGTATATCGACCAAAAACAACCTTAGTAATAAAAAATTATCATTTAGGTCCACTTGGATTAGATTAGGACATTTATTATTATTTAATTTAAAGAAGAGTTAAAAGAGTTAAAATCATAGTTTATTTAATAAATCATTTTTAATATAAGGTTATACATAATATAAATTAGATTGTAAATATTCATTAGAAAGCTAAAAATATTTCCTACATTTTTATATTTTATTTATAATTTTTATACATTATATAATTTAATTTATTTATGACACAATTATGATACAGTAATTACCTAATTATTGAAAAATTAGATTAATTAATATTATAAATACCCAAATAAATATAATTTGAGACTTTTTATGAATTAAACTAATTATATAGGTTAATATGAAATGTTAGTATTGCTTTAATTAATTTTTTTCGAAGTAATAATTATGTTATGTGATTTAAAAAAATCAATTATTGAATAGTGTCAAAATTGATATAAAAGAGTTTTTAAAACAAATATTATATTATTAACTGATATTAAATTCCTAAAAATATATGGTTCGTCAAGAGACTTATATCATGATATTTTAATCATTATTGGACCCCTTTGGAGTCTCTTGGATGTATATGGTATGTTTATTAACTATATAATAAAAAAATACAAAGTGACATGGTAAATGTCAAACTAATTAACTAAGCATTAATAATAAAAGATATGGTTAATATCATAACCCAAACCTATCTAAATTATATTGGTTGAATGTTTTTGACCTATCCCCACCTTAACCTTGGAATAATAAACTTTGGAGCCATTATAAACCGAATATTAATTTTTTATAAATTAATATTTCTACCTTTTCCAAAGGTTCCCCTCACCCATCTTATAAAAGGGCACTACTCATTCTCATTACTTCACACCTTCAAAGCCTTTTGGATCAGCCAAACTCTGCCCCAATACACTCTCAACATCCCTAAATTCATACTAGAGGCCTTCCTTTAGTCAGAAAGCCAACCAAAGATCCCTTTTGATCAAATCAAATAGAAGAACCCGAAGAAGAGGTAATGTTTTCACCACCCTTTTTCAAATTCATTTCTTCTTCCACTTCTTCTATTTTTGTTATTACCATTCTAAAATAATAACTCCAATATCTTATATATACTGTGATGTTATTATAAATATGTTACAACCATATTCAGTATTCTATCCATTCTTTGAATAACATGTCACCATACGTGCGTACGTACGACTTACCGTCTCCACGTCGTGGTGTAATTGTTATTCAATATATTATTATTTGGATGGGTATAATAATGATGAGTAACTCATTAAAATAATAAATATAACATGATAATAATTCTGTATATATGATATACTATTCAATTATATATTATTTTATTAACAAAATAATGATATTGTCGCTCATGCATACGTGCGGACTACCGTCTCCATGAACGCGATGAGACTCATTCTCCATCATATCCATTCAAGTATAATTATCATTTTATGATTTAAAAATAATGTTTAAGGACTTTATATAATTCTGCATATGAATAAGATACAACCTATCCATGTCAAACATGGCTTACATAACAAAACATATAAATGAAAACGAGTATGTTAACACCCGAAACAATGATAATACTAAGATATTATTAACAAATCAATGTTAAAAGATCATATATGATATCATATTAATGTATATGATTATTTTATAATTTAATAACAATTATTTCACCATTATGCAGGAGGTTAACCTACCCCAACCAAGGAAAAGTACAAGGTAAGGGTTATTTCACAATTTCTTCATTATCTGAGGTTGTTTATACAAAATTATCTACTGGGATCTCTTTATCATCCACATCCATGTTTCATCGAAATGTATTTCAAATTTTTTTTACTATTTAAAAAGAATATGGGTTAAAGTTATTTATACCCTTATGTGTTTTTAAAGGAATCTTTCCGTCGTTTTCCAAACAAGTCACTTTTAACATTTTCGACAAATTTAAGGTACGAATGTTTTTTTAACCTATACGGCGGGTGCGGCTATTTACCACAGTTATAAAATCGTCAAAGATTCCCTTACATGCTTATAAGAATATTTTTAAAGTAAATGTTTTATTTTATAATTATGTTACTTTTAAATGATTTCAAAATAAATATTTTAAGAATTTTTGAAAGGCACTCTTTATCAAGATCATAATTTTAAATGTTTTAAAGATTTATCTTTCGAAATAGTTTTAATTAATGTCCATGATTTCAAAATGATTTTAAGGATTTATTTATATGGACATGAAGGTTTTGAAATCATATTTCTTAACAAAATTTTCAAAGTGGTATGGGACACTTTGAATCAAAGATCTCTTTTAAATTACTTCCTTAATAAATGTGTGACTTTTCAATGATTTCGAGAAAAGAGATATTTCACTCAAATAGTTTTGATTTCATCTATGTCAACATCCTTTGATGGATTTTAGGCTTATTTGTAGTTGATTTATTATGATACAAAACTTCTATATTATATTGAAGGTTTTGTGATATTTTTGACTGTGCATGTGCTATTTTTATACCATTCATGATTTATAGTGAAAATATTGACATTTCTTATTCTAGTTTAAATACGAATGTTTATGTAATGTTTAAAACTTTTCATATGGGAATGCATTGGACTTAATATGTAACGGGTGGAGCCCGCTATAGCTCCTCGATGCATCGGAAGGTCTCATGAGACAAACTAGTGTCTTGGCACAAGGCCTTGGCAAAATCTTATTTGTAGTCTTGGCACGAGGCCTTGGATATGTGGTTATGATAGTCTGGCATTATGCATTCCATCATTATGAAAGTGGTTATTGATATTTCATGTTATTATTCGATTAGTAGAATATCCATTTGAATAAGTAAATGGCATTATTTCATATTACTTTTGCCATACTATGTTGAAGTTCATGTTTAAAAAGATTTTGTTTTTGTTATACATTGCCTTAAATTTTTTTTCTTATTTATGAAATTTTCCGCTTTATTGTTATCCTTACTGGGCATTTGAGCTCACCCCTTTTCTATGTTTTATTTTTCCCAGGATGTGAAGAAGTAATTTATGAATGACCAGTAGGGATAGTATGTGGGGATATGAGTGTGGGATACAGAGACAATATATTGTTGTAGCTTTTCACTTATTGATGTAATGTAAAACATTATGAATATATCTAGTGTTTCCAAGGCTACTAAACTAATAGGTCTTTCGATATTTGATCTTTCTTGTGATCATGTGAATGTTATGTAATAATGCACCAACGCTAGGTAACTGGGGTCGGGACGTTACATGTTTGGAATTGGGTCGTGCAAGTAAATTGCATGGGATGAGACCAGCGCGCCGAGACTTGTGCGTCGAGGCTTGACTTTCTCGCTATCACGTAGGGTGGGAAAATTGCCTATATATACTGGACTACCCTTCCTCATTCTTCACCAGAGTACAACACTTTGAGAAATCAGAGCTCTTGTCGTGCAGGTGTAGTGGTCGCGCAAGTGGTGGTGTGTCGTACAAGTGGGTCTTGCGCGCCAGATTTGAAGAAGGGCGGTTATTGGTAGTTGCGCACCAATGTTGGTTTGGGCGTAAAGGGAAGTGAGTCGCGCAAGTTTGGATTTGGAGAAGCTTGTGTGACAAAAGTGTCTGAGGAGGACTTGTGCGCCAGTTGTGACTTTCACACCGATACTTGTGCACGGAGGTAGACTTGAATGCCATGTAAGGTTGCTTCTATGGTCTTATTTTGGGGCCGCGTGGAAGCTGGAAGATTACAAGATACCTTCGGTGCAAAGTGAAATTCATCTATGGGTGAAAATGTTGGGCTTTAGCAGATCATCTACATACAGAAGAAGATGCATTTATTCATGCAAGTGAAGATACCTACAGGTCTATAAACTGTGAGTGGATCCTTTTTTGAGCAATGAGTAAAGGAAGAGGAAGATGGTGATCCTCTCCACCGGCAGTGATCCAGAGAGAGAGAAACAGGGAGTGACCCTTGGGAAAGCAGTGAGCTGACCCTAAACTTTGTAAAGGCAGTGAGCCTAGGCATATAAGTGATCTAGCCCAAACCATTGCATACACATCTAGTGATGAATAGTGGAATTATGTACAACTGAAAACTTATCGGCGTATGTTCCTTGGATGTAGCCCTGTGAGGGTGAACCAAGTAATAATCTAGGTGTCTGTCTGCATACTTCCCTACATTGCATTTAAAGCATCATCATTAGATAATGAAGATAATAAGTGATCATAATAAACACACAAGTGAAAATGAAGTGAACCTTGTAATAAAGTGGTCAAGATCCTGTGGGGCAGGAAGATCTTTGAAGATGAATATCCATACCCTGATTCACCCCCATCTCAGGGTATATAAGCCCCTATTGGTCCTAACAGAAGCCTAATTCTAGGTTTCTCTACCTTATAATTTCAGGATATATGGATTTGACTTTTAGTTAATTGGATTTACTGCTATTTACAATTTCCTTGTATTTTTTGTACATTTTTCATTTTGGGTTTCAATAATGTAATGTATTATATGCCAATCTATGTTAAAAGGTGTTCTACTAATCAAAATATTGGGGTTTTTCCAACCTATTCTAATAAAAAATTTCACCAAAAAATAAAAATACCATTAAAAATTACATAATATATAAACATTAATAATATAAAAAATCACAAAAAAGGAACCTAATAATAGTGGCATTACAAAGGTGGGGGATTAACATCATTATATATATGGAACCCCATCCCTAAACCGTTTGTAATTCGTCACATATACTCCATCATAAGATCATTTTGATGATGCTACAATTGTAGTTGATGCTCTTGATATTTTCTATACTCTTCCAACTCTCTATCTAATCTCCGAACAGCCCCATACTATGCTCATATCCTTTCCTCATACTCTACATAACTGAAGGATGATCATCTCATACAAACAATGTTTTTTGTTGTAAGACATTATAGTGAGAGAAAATATTAATTATGGTCACCATATTCATTTACAAATGTCGTGGGGACACGTCTTGGTGACACCCTACCAATCATTCCACATTTAATTTGGTAATATAAATTTAATAAAGGGGAAGCCAAAGGAGGTTGAAGGCGGGCCATAAAAGGGGATCTCCAACACCAGTTTTTATCATTAGATTCAGAATCAACACATCTTCATCCTTGAGCGCAATATTTTGTGAGGTGTTTTTCCATATTTTTAATGATATAATTTTTTGTGTGTTTTCTACTTGTAATTGAGGGGGGAGAGTTTGTATCCACATTTTACCATAGCGAAATCATTCTATTTTCTTGTATTTTTTTACCCCTTTATATTTGGGATTTACACATTACATATGGTGTTATTTTAATTCCTTAATTTTTCACTTTATTTATACCTCTTAATTATCATTTTATTTATTGGAAAATTGATTAGGATCCTAACAAGTGGTATCAGAGGAATGAGGTTTTGGCCTGAGAAAATTATGGACCAATGATGTTTCCAAATGGCGGCGATATACAAGATCAAAAAATTCAATGTAAATAATTTTTCATTGTGGACTATGATGATGAAATAGGTATTGTGGAAATATAAATGCCTAATGGCGATTGGAGAGAAACTGGTGGGTGTGACAGAATAAAAATTGAGTGACATGGACAAGAATTCTATTTACAACATCAATTTTTCTTTGGAAGATGGGGTCATGTCCATCATTGTGATGAACAAGACGAAAAAGAAATTTGGGACACTCTGACAAATCTGCATAAGGAAAAGTCACTCCATAATTATTTTTTTAATAGAAAATAATACACTCATCAAATCGTAGATTCATCATCGGTGACTGACCACATTAACACCCACAATACACTTTTATCTCAACTTACAGTATGGAGCTATAAAATTTTGGATGCTAAACATGCATAGATTCTACTCCAAAGGTTTACACATTCATGTGATAAACATATCATAAACCTCACTAATAATATCCTAATGGATATGCTTCCATTCAATGATGTTGTAGATATGGTTATTGAAGAGGAAATTTGGTGCAAGGACATGGAATACAGATATACAACTTCACACTATGTGGAAGATCTGTAAATTGATCGAAAAAGAATGATGGAGTGTAGATCCAATGAGAACCAGAATCATGGAAGGTCTAAATCAAGGAGAAGGAATAAAAAAATAAAATGTTACAATTGCGGTAAAAAGGGTAGGGTGGTGAGAATAACACTCATGTAAATGTGGTGAGTACATCTGGAAATAGAGACGTACTAGTCGGTGACGTGCCAACGACTACTGAAAGAAGACAAAATATCGACGACACATGGATTTTTGTCTCAAGAGAAACATGGCACATGAAATCTCTATGGGAATGGTTTGAACAATATGAAACTATCCAATAAGAAATTTTGTACATGGGGAATGATCATAAATTGAAGATTGTTGGAGTAGTAACCATCAAACTAAAGATGCATGATAACATAGTCTGAACCATAAAAGTAGTATGCCATGTGGGGGTCTTAAGAAGAAAATTTTGTCCTTGGGAAAATTTTATGATATCAGATGAAAGACTCACACCGAGAAAGGGGTGAGGAATATTGTTAATGGAGATCTTGTAGGGATAAAGATGGAGAATATCTCAAATAACTTTTATGTTCTTATGGGTGAAATGTACAAGGAATAAGAGATAGTTTTCTAATCAACGACCTCAATGGAAGAGTTGACGACGTTATAGAATCAAAATCTTGGCTATATGTCTGAACGAGGCATAAAGATTCTTTTAGATCAGAAGTTTTTTCCTATGATTATGAAGGAATACCTATCATTTTTTAAGAATATTTTTTTTAGTATGTAACACATGTTGAAGTTTGGAAGGTCATTGACAAGGAGTAACTAGATCTTAGAGTTGATTCATTCCAAGGTCTGGAAATCACTGGTTGTGTCCCTAAGAGGATTAAGGTACATTGTATATTTCATTTATGACTATTCGAGGAGATGTTGGGTGTTTCTAATCAAGAATAAATTTAATATCTTTGAATTATTCAAAATATTCAATGTGGAAATTCAGAATCAATCTGAAAAGAAGATCAAGTGTTTGAGGACTAACCATTGTGGAGAATATACAAGCGATGATTTTGATTCTTTTTTATAATAGGAAGTTATCCAGAGGTAGTTCATGGTGGAATAAACTCCATAACAGAATGGAGTGGTAGAGTATATGAATATAACCTTGTTGGATATAATAAGGGTGATTCTATAGACTACAGGAGTTACCCAGACATTCTGGGCAGAAGTAGTAAAAATTTCCTACTATGGGATCAATCGGCCCCCTTCAGTGTAAATTGATATGACTGTGCTGATGGATATGTGGAATGGTAATCCCGATAATTATTCTCAATTAAATACTTTTTGAAGTCATGTATATGCACTATTTCATAGCCAGGAATGATTGATGTCGGACTCAAGATCCATGGAATGTATCTTCTTGGGATACACTTATAATGTGAAGGGGTATAATTTGTGGGATCCCATTGCCTACAATATTATTATTAGTAGTGACGTCATCCTTTCCGATGACATAGTGAAAATGAATATTTATAAAGACACAGAGAAAGAGAGTACAAAAACTATAATATTCTAGGTGAAGGATGAAACAAAAGAAGAAACAATTTTATATAAGGAATTACAAGAGCATGATGATCAAGTACCAGATAATACAAGACTAAAACGACTGAATCGAGAGAAAAGAGTGCCAATATGGAACTCAGATTATGTCACTAGGATAAATGTTGCAAATTTCTTATTTACAGAATATGGAGAGCTATCATCTATTTTGGAGGACACCAAGAGTCCATATATATCTTCATGGATGGAAGCGATGCAGGAGGAACATGATACCATGAACATGAACAAGACATGGGATAATGTTTCATTACCTCATGGAAGTAAGGCTATTAGGAACAAATGGGTCTACTGGATCAAGAGGGTTGAAACAGACCAGGTGGAATGATATCATGTGAGACTGGTGGTCAAAGGATATTCTCATATGGAATGTCTGAATTTAAATGAAATATATTCTCGTATTGTTAGAATAAAAAATATTCAGGTATTGATGGTGATGTGTGTTTCATGCACTCTACATCTAGAGTATCTAAATGTGAAAACATATTTTCAACATGGTGACCTTGATGATGAAATCTATATTCTCTAAAGTGAAGGTTTTGCTGAATAAGTTAACGAGAACATGGTTTTGAGGTTGATAATTTTCTTTACGGTCTCAAACATGTGTTGAGGTGTCGTTACAAGAGATTTGATTCATATATCATGATCTTTGGAGATGACAGACTTAATTCAGATCCTTGTGCTTATTTTAAGGGTCTATATGCTAATGATTTTATCATTATACTATTTTATATGGATGAAATTTTGGTTGTTGGCCCCAATAATGATTAAATCTAGAAGATGAAGGCAAAATTGTCTAGGGAGTTTTATATGAAGGAATTTGGACGAGCAATCAAAATTCATGGGATGCAAATTTACTGAGACAGGAATAATGGAAACATTTGGATATCACAGAAAAATTCTTTGTGGAAAGTCTTAAAACTCTTCAACATGAATGACTTTAAGAACTTTTCTACCCCTCTTCCCATTAATTCCATGTTATCCTCTACGATGAGTATTAGTAGTGAAACAAAGAGAATGTAAATGTCTCAAGTTCCAAATGAATCAACAGTGGGGATTCTAATGTTCCCTATGGTTTTTACTAGACTAGATATTACACAAACAGTGGGAGAAGATAGTCAGTACACAGAGAATCTAGGAAGAAATAATTGGATCATGGTGAATGGGATCCTGAGATAAATCAGGGAAACCTCAGATGTTGCATTATGTTTTGGGGGATCATATTTCACTCACAGAGGATATGTTGATTTTGATATTGCAACTGATTATGACCAGAGAAAATCCATTAATGGTTATATGTTTAATCTTGAAGGAGGATCTATGAGATTGATTTCAATTTTATAGTCTTTTGTGGATATATCAATGATGGAGGTAGAGTACATGGCCTCTACACGGTCATGAGAAGATGTGATTTGGATGAAATGGTTTTTAGAGGAGCTCAGTTAAAAACAAGATCATATTTCATTGTTTTTTGATAATAAGATTGCCATGCACATTACAGGGAATCCATATTTTTATTCCAGGATGATTCACATTGGTGTACAATATTATTTTGTTTGTGATGTGGTGGAATAAGGAAGTTTCTACTTTTAGAAAATTCACACGAAATAAAATATGGACAATTTCCTGGAATAGGTGATTGAGTCTGATAAGTCCAAATGATATAGGTCCTTGATAATCTTTGTAGAGACCATAGCAGTAGGTTTGGAAGATAGAAAGGATTTGTGGAGATGTTATTGGAACTTAATCAAATATCCAAGTGGGATATATGTTGGAAGACGTTATGGAGAGAGTAAATATTAATGATGCATGTCACATTAATTTGGACATGTTGTGGTGACACGTCATGGTGAACCCCTACCATTGGTTCGAAATTTAATTTGGTAATATAAATTTAATAGTGAGGAGGCCAAAGGAGGGTGAAGGCAGGCTATAAACGGGTCTCTTCTCCACTATTTTTTATCACCATATTCAGAAGCAACATATGTTCAGCCTTGAGTGCAGTGTTTTGTGAGGTGTTTCTCCATCATTGCAAAGAGATAATTTATTGTGTGTTTTCTCCTTGAAATTTAGAGGGAGAGAGAGTTTGTTTACACACTTTTATATAGTGAAATTATTTTATTTTCCTATGTATTTTTACCCCATTCATTTGCGGGTTTTCCCACGTTACATCCAGTGTTTTTTCCTCACTTTGCCACTTATTTTCTACCACACAATAATTATTGAATTGATTGAAAAATTGTTTACAATCCTAATTTTTTTTTCTAAATTATGACATCTGTTCAATTCTATTATTACTAGTTGAAGTCGATTTTAAACTGATTTCAATCACCATCCCTTTCTAAATACCACATTTCACAACCAATGACTATGTTTTCTCATTAAACCATGCTTGCATGAGGCCTTGACCTGACCATATTTCTTATCCTAACTCCCACACATATGAGAAATATTTATCTAATATAAATCCTCTAATTGAAAAAATATAAATAAAATGATAAAAAATTATATTATATTAATTTATAAAACATAAAAAAACACTAACCACAATCAGTTACTATCTCTCCCCAGCAATATGCCCAATACTACTATAAGTGCATATCCCCTTGAACACATAAAAAATGTAATAAATGGTTCAACCACAAAAATATTAATGTATCATATACATATCATATTAAATAATATTATTTACCAACTTTTGATGATTTATTCTAAAAGTAAGACTCTCAACTATGTGTGTGACTTCCTGCTAGCCCCAATTCTATTAACTATAAGACGGTAAACTCCTGAAAGTATCTTCTATCTAGTATGTAAAAAATACCACTGAATCATGGGTGGGGAAACTTCCATAATAATAGGTTTTCATAGTGCCACCCTTTTACAATGCTAAAAAACACTAATAAAGGGGTACCTTTATCACTTCTTTTTTTAGCGTTGATAAAGGTATCACCATTATCATAAATTTTTTGCCTTGTTAAAGGGGACCCCTTTATTAGCACTAATAAAGGGTATATTTTAAAAAAATCATTAAAAATATTATATTAATATATTAATATATTAATATATTTATATTGATATAAATATAATATATATTTTTATAAATATGTTTTAGAAATGTATATGTAGAAATTTAAAACTCATATTTAAGATGTTTAGAGAAAATAGATTATAAAATATTTAAAAAAATATTATTAATTAATAAATTTTTATTTATTATCAAGTAATAATCATTTTATAAAAATTTTATGACCCAGAAAACCAAAAAAACTATAAAATATCTAAAATAAGTTAATAACCTAACTCAAACTTCACATGATGATAATTTTTGATATGGGTGTCTTTTTGAGCTCTTCTACATATCAAATCAAATATTATGATGAGATCTATGCACTAGTGACATAAAAAATCCCTTTTTCATGTATTTCTAGGCAAAAAACCCCAAAATGCCGTAAAAAATGTGTTTTTAGCTAGGATACCAAACTTTTTTGATATTGGATGAAATTTCTACCTCGTTTAAGAGGGATTTTTTCACTATTTCAGTGAGGACTGAATTTATTCAGAGTTATTACATTCATATTGATATTATGGATTTAAAAATTAAACATTTTTCACAATATACTACTATTTATAACCAAATATATAACAATATATACATATTTTTTATATATTCATACATAAAAATTAAATTTTACAAATAAATAATTAATCATATTTACATATAAAAAATATTTCTCAATGTATAAGACTTATCTTAATAAAAACTCAAATCCATTTTATTTAAAATAAAAAAATATGAATATTTATATACTTATATAATGTGTGTGTGTGTGTGTATATATATATATATATTAGGGTGTGTCTGTATTAACTAACTGATATGTATTATCTATGTATTCTAACTTATGAATGAAAATATTATTATATAATATATGTAAATATATATAAATATATATAGCTATGTATAATTATACTTTCATATACACATATATTATATATATGGATAATTTTTTTCAGTAACATTAATTATTGGAACCACAATTGGGCTGGTAAATCTCTCAGCATTTTAGGGTGGCTGACTCCAAGAATTTCATTTTCCGAATCCTTCTCCTTTATGAACATCATTCACACCACTCATGATGCACAAAAGTGTGAGATTTTTGACAGCATACAACATTCTTCTGAACCGGATAAACTCATCTTCACTGGAGCATCATCGAGAATTTTTTCACTTATGGTATATTGTCTCTCATTACAAGGTAATAATATTGTGGTTATGAGAATGTTTCTTTAGTACAATGAAATTATGATCAAATTCAACTTTTGTGTGAGGCATATCTGTCATTGTGCCCTTCCATCCGATGATGGGATTAAGTGTAAATGGATAAGTATGTTATCATAATGCTTTTTTGTTGTATCTATAATGAGGAATCAGTAAAACACATGTTCATTGAGGGATATTGGGAATCAACGGTTTGGGAAAATCATGGGGAAATTATTGGCATTGATATTTAGGTGGGTGACAGTGACATATTCTACCTCTCATGGTTTAACTATATAGAATATAATAGCTTGGAGAAGATGTTGAGGGATGCCTTGATTTTTTCTAGATGATGGATCATATGGAATGCAAGAAACAAAGCTCGAGTGGATGGTCTTTCTCCCTCATGATTTTAAATTCATACTTGGGTCCAGTGTATTGTGGTGGATCTACGAGATCTTCTGAAAAGCTGTGAAAAATTAATATCCATGATAATTTTCATCAATGGCTAGCGAACCACATCCTTTTCCCAACAGGGGTCTTCACTGGGATGATGGATATGATAGAACCCCTGGTGTAATGGCTTAAAGCTCAATACTGACAACTCTTATAACCTTGGCATCATGATAGGGGGAGGCATTGCTCCTGACTCAGATGTTTTTGTGGTGATTTCTTTTAGAAGCTTTTATGGTCATGGGGGCTCTCTTATTTCAGAGGCGATGGATTTTATTAATGGTTTAGAGATGTATCTCTCTAATAATATTTCATCCATAGAGATCAAATGTGATTCTTCATTTACACAAAACTCTTTCCAGGGGATATGTGAACCTCCAAGGTCTATCATTTATATTACCTGAAGATTTAAGGAGTATATTGGTCGAGCTACCATGAAGCATACATAGAGGAAGGGAACTTTTCTACGGATAGACTGGCCTCAAGGGGGAATCTATGTAGACCTTGTATCATTTATTCTACACTGGGATCTCTTCCTACCGAGATTGTTAATTTTGTCATGGCTGATTGCTTAGGGCGTCCTTTATGTCATCCACCCTGACTTGACTGATTTCCCCTCCCATTTATGATCAATAAATTATCCTACATTGAATGAATGAATGAATATATAAATATAAATAAATATAAATCTATATCAATATTCGAATAAATATAACAAAATATGTATAGATAAATAGATATATCATTGAAGGGAGAACCAACCAATATGGATGAATGGTGAACACTTCTACACATATGTCCTTTCATAGTGTGAAAATGTCCTTTAACAGAGCTAATAAGGGGCTATTAATCACAGTGATTATAGAGGGCCTTTATCAGTGCGTTATTAGTGCTGATAATGGCATAGCCACCTGCAGTGTGCTATTTATATAACAACACACCCTAATGAAAACCTAAAATTTAAATAGCATACCCAGAAGCAAAACTTCTATATTAATTTAATTGATATAATCAATACAAAAATGTCCCCCCATGGTATCTAGAAAAAACATAGATATTTACATTTCAAAAAAAAATTTATATAATTACATTTCGAATTTTCCAACAAACTTTCTAAAACATTAATATTTCATGTTTTGAATCCCATGATCCCCTATCAAAAATGTATTCCCATGGTATCAATTTTCGAACAAATCATGTAAACCCAAGAAAAAGTTTCCACTTATATAAGAAAACAAATATTTTGTTACTAATACTATAAATAAGTTAATTATACAACTATATGAAATAAAAACATTAATAAAATGTTAATATTTAATAAAAATAAATCATTTGGAGTTATATGGGTCATATTGTGCACCCTATTGAGGTTTTTTTGATTCCTACATGTTACAAATGAGTTATGGATCATTTTCCTAAAATATAAAAACAATTCGAATGTGTTTTCTTGATTTTGAGTTTGTCAATTTTGATTTTATTAAAAATAATGTCAATTTTAAATAATTTTACATTTGGAGTTAACTAGAAACACCATCCATCTTATTGAGGTTCAAATAATTCATACTTTTCACAAATTATTGAAGAATTTTTTTCCTAATGTATGAAAACAATTTGAATATGATTTCTAAGTTTTTAGTATGTCCATTGTGTTTTCTTACTAAAATATCATTTAAACTAGTAACACATATTTTGAGTCATACCAATTGTATCATGAATCGTTTTGATGTGAGACTTCTTCATACATGTCAAAAATTACTTATGAATCACTGTACTAAATTATCAAGACAATCATATCTTGTTTTCATGTTTTTTAGTGAGTGACAAATTTTGAACTAAAATGTTAATTTTAAACTGATAACAGACACTTTTATTTATAGTAGTTACATCATGCATCAGATTGAGGTATGATTGACTCCTACACATCAAAAATGGCTCATGGATAATTTTCCAAAAGTATAATGAAAATCTGAATTCATTTTCACAGTTTTTAGTATTTCACTTCTTGTTTTTACTGAAATTAATTTAATTTTTCAATAAAAATAGACACCTTGTGTTATACCGGCCACACCATGTATCCTATTCATGTGTGACTGATCCTTATAAACAAAAATCACAAATAAATCATTTCAAAAAATATAGAAAAAATATCAAATCTTATTCATGGTTTTTAATATCTCACAAGTTGTTTTTACTTACATTATTGTGAAATTTAAAAAAAAGAGGCACATTGAGTGATACCGGCCACACCATGTGTCGTATTGAGGTGCTGTTGATTATTACATGTCATAATTAATTAAGATATTGTTTTCCTAAAATATCAGAACAATCTGATTTTTTTTCTTGGTTTTCAATATTTCACTTGTTTTTATTACTTAAATTCAGGAGAATTTTAAATAAAAAGAGAAACTTTATGTTATACCAGCCACACCATGCATCATATTGAGGTAAGTCTAATCCATAAATCTCATTAATGACTCATAGATCATTTTACTAAATTATCACAAAAATGAATGTGTTTTCTCAGTTTTCAATATTTCACATTCCTTTTTTTACATAAATTAATGTCATTTTAATATAAAAAGACACACATTGAGTCATACAGGTCACATCATGCATCATATTGAGGTGCAGTTGAATATTACACATCAAAAATGACTCATGGATTTTTTTCAAAAATATCAAAATTATTCAAATATGTTTTCTCAATTCTAATTATGTTACATGTTGTTTTTACATAAATCTTTGTCAATTTAAAATAAAAAGGGATAGTTTGTGTTATACTGGCCAAACTGTGTGTCGTATTTAGGTGAAGTTGATTTAGGTGTTTCTTTGTATGATTATTTATTAAATAAAGATTTCAAATTCAGATCTATGTTGTAATAGATTATAAATGACTTTCATTCTTATGAAAATTTTTCAGGATATATCATTAAAGGAACTAAAGGGTGTCTCATTTTAAAAAGTGGTACGATGTCAATTAGGATGAAACATTCATCGAAGATTGTGTTTCTATGAAATTGTATATTTCTACCTTGATGGGATATGTCCCTACCTTTGACAACATCATTCGATGGATGTTCATAACAACTTAAAATACCATTTACACAAATATGTGATCAACTGTTTATGAATGTAAAAGATGTGGACACTGATTTTGGTAAAAAAAAATTGAATAATTTTAAGAAAAATAGTTGGAAATGGTGTTTAGTTTTTTTTAATTATCATAATGGAATTTTCTATATAATAGATATTTTCTTGATGTTATGAATGGTTAGAAAAAAATGTATGTGATAATTTCATCCGTACGCAAATAAATTCACTCGAAAAAAATGATGGAATTAAGGATAGATTTGACATGGATCACATGGGAATATGAGATGATTTGGTTCTAGAGAAGGGTGAAAATTGAAATTTTATTCCTCTAGCAGAATACACTATTTTTAGGCAAGAGAGATATCAGTTTTTCATCTTCTTGAATGAAAAAATGTTTCTAGAGGGGTATTTATTGTATAACAAGAATATCATGTCAATAAACGATTTAATGTTAAAAGTTCTAAAATGACATGACTGTCATGTTTTACTAGAGATCTAATTTCTATAGCTTTGCATTGCATTTTTTCCACGAATGTCATTTATAAATTTACCAAGCATAATTTCTTCATCAAAGCTATATGTAGTAATGTTATAGATCTGGTGAAATTGAAAAGTATGGAAAGATAGTTTATTATCATATAATGTGATTTAAAAATGTTCTTACTACAAGAATTCATTGATATAATGGTTCATTTTATGGTTCACTTAGTGAGAGAGATTGGACTATGTGGTCCTATATAATATAGATGGATATACCTCATTGAATGGTATATAAATAATTTAGATGGGTATATAAAATATCAAAGTTGAATAGAGGGTTGTATTTCAGATCAATATATTGTTGAGGAATCCATATAATTATGTACCAAATGCATGTGAGGTGTGGAAATCATTGGTCTACAAAAATATCATCACACTAGGTGGCAAGTGGCTGCGGAATTTCTGGAAGATATGTAGTGACAATCAATATTGCAGATCATGAGTAGGAACACCTTTATGTTTGGAATAATGTTTTGGAGGTTTCCCCATATGTTGAAACCCCCAAAGAAATTAGTAGGAATTTGAGTCAATCAAGGGATAAAATATGGAGATCAAATAAACTTAATCAATAGTTTAGAGAATGGTTTTGGGACTATATTTTTAACAATTCAGATGAAAATACTTATTCAATATCAGAACAACATTGATCATTATCCAGAGGAACAAGTGTGTATGTATTATCTTTCAATGGTTATGTAATTAAGGTTTATATATTCTATACAAATAGACATGCTAAATAAAATGTTGTGAAAAATAGTGGAGTTACACTTGTGGATGAAGCGATGCATATTTCTAGTACTAAGGACAAAAATCAAATTGACATGAATATTTCATACATTATAATCTTCAAAAAAAAATTTGTTTTGGATTATACAACATTCCATGTTCCAATTTTTCAATTCTATTGGGTTGATAACATGAATGATGTTAAAATAGATTCATTTGGATTAGTGAATATTTATTTTATTTAGGAAGGGTGAAAAGACAAACCATTTATAATGGAATCATAGGTTGTACAAGTATTTTATATTCTAGATACCACAATCTGAAAGTGGTCAATTTTTATGTTATCGAAAAAAACCATTGAAGGGTCAGATGAAAATTCAACTATGGGTGACTCTTTCATTAGGACATCACAATCATTTTATAGTGGTCCTAATGTAGATGTTGTTTTTTTGACAGAGGATACTAAAATTAAGGGACATAAATAGTTGATAGAGGGGTCAAATACCTTCATCCATTAAAAAAGAGAGTTCAATAATTATGTTATTTTCTTTAAATATACATTGTGTTAACTCATGTTATTATATGTTCGTTTTTTATTGATGTAATCAAAGTTAAATTATAAACCACTTATGCATATAATAAATTATGAACATGTTGGTGCTCCCAATCCTGAGGAACATTCGGTCTTTTAACATATTGTTGCTTCCATTTTAGAGGAACAACAACATTATTCATGTGTTGGTAATCCCAATCCTGGGGAATAATAAATTTTTCAATATGTTGTTGACCCCGATGTTGAGGTTCAATAACCATCTTCAAATGCTGATGCAACTGCTCTAGAGAAACAACATATTGAAGATGTTGAATCAAAGGAAATGTTAGGTGATGAAGGACCAACGATGCAAATAAAATAGGTTCTCCATAGTTTGATGGTGTCAGAAAAAATCATGAAAAAAAATCAAAGGCATCAAATATGAGGTCAGATGGAATGAACGAGGCAGAATGTTAACCCCAATAAGGTCATTTTTAGTTGTTACATTTGAATCATCACTTGGTTATAAAACCAAGATAGTGTAGTTTTGTGGCACCATCTTATTCCAGTGCTTAAGACCCTACCACAAAACTGTGCAAGGCCAGCGCCACTCTTTATCAGTGCTAACGAAAAATCGATGATAAAGGGGGGGGGGGTAACTTTATTAGTGGTAAAAAAGCCCAAATAAAGGGTAATTTTATCAGCACAAAAAATAAATGATAAAAGTAACCCTTTATCAGCGCTATTTTAGCACTGATAAAGGTACCCCCTATTACAACGTTTTTAGCACTGTAAAAGGGTACCCATTTATCAGCGATTTTTTAGTAGCGATGCTAATGGGGGGTATTTATCAACGCTTTTTTTAAAGTACCGATAAAGAGTCTACATCCAAAAACAAATTATTAAAAAAATATATTAATATTTAAATATATAGATATGGTTATATTGATATAAATATAAAACATATTTTTTAAATACAATTTTAAATATATTTTAGGTAAGTATAAATATTCAGTTACAATTAATATATAAGATATCTAGTGAAAATGTCGTATAAAAATATTAAACAAATATTATTAATTAATAATTTGATAATTATTATGGAGTAATAGTCATTTAATAAAAATTTTAAGACTAAAAAAAATATTAAAAAAAGATCCAAAATATGTTGCAAACGGAACTCGAACTTCAAACGACCATAAAATTTGATTCGGGTGTCCGTTTGAGCTATACCACATATCAAATCGAAGCCTGCGATGAAATCTACATCACATTAATTAGGGGGGACCTAAGTCAAGGTTTTTTTAGGCCCAAAATTCCTTAAAGGCCTCCAAAACTGAGTTTTTAATCGGGGTACCCTGATTTTTTAACATTTAGTGAATTTTCAGCCTCATTTTAGAGGGTATTATTGGATTTTTTTGGGTACTGAGTTTATTCCAAGGTATTACATTCATATTGTTATTATGTCTTTGAAATTTTATGTTTTTTTATAATGAACTGTTATTTATAATCAAATATATAACAATATATGCATATTTTTTATATATTCACACATAAAAACATAATTATAAATATAAATTATAAAATATATTTACCTAAAAAAATATCTTCTTTATTTAAATAATAACTAATATCCATTTTCTTTAAAATAAAAATATATGAATATTTATATACCTATATATTAATCTAACTATATATATATATATTAATATAACTTCATATATATATATATAACTATAAATATATATATTAATATCACAATAAATATATATTTTAATATAACTATATATTTATATTTATATAACTATACATTTATATTAATATAACAATATATTTATATTAAAATAACTATATATATATATATAAATATATATTACAATACAAATAAATATTACTAAATATATATATAAATAAATAAATATATCACTTATAGGATAAAAATTCAATATAAGAGAGTGGTAAAGGCTTCAGGCACGCAGAGGGGGGGTCTCTAGATCAAATCCGTGTGGAGGTAGGGACGCGCGCGTATGGGTGAATATGGGGCTAGTGCTAATAAAGGGTTGAGGGGTGTGTGCGGGAACTAGAGGGGGTGGGAAAGAATTGTAAAAGGTGGGATCAAGCGCTATAAAAGCCCCCAGATTGGCATGATATTTTAATTTTTTTTAATTATTTAATTTTTTTTACTTTTATCAGCACATTATTTTAGCACTGATAAAATAAAACTTTTATCAGTTCTTTTTTAGCGCTAATAAAAGGTTACTTTTTCAGCGTTTTTTGGAGCGCTCATAAAGTGGACCCTCCTCCCTTTATCATTTCTGGATTTAACAACGCTTTTCTAGCAATTTTAAAGGCCACTTTTAGTGATGATAGAATCCGTATTTGTAGTACTGATACACTGATGTGGGAAGAGATTACAATAAAAATATGATATCATTTCTTTAATTTACTAAAAAATCAAATAATGAAACAATGAATTATTCTTCACCATCCCTTGATGATTGGATTTATAGTATATAAATCCCATAATAAATATGTATTGATTATTTATAGGTTAATTCACAGAGGAATTCCCACAAGTCTATTGATTCATCATCTAAAAGAAGCCTAATGGAAAATAACCCCACACCCACTGCTTATGTATGCGCACCTCATAACCGAAAAATCATGAGATTTTTTTACTAGAAGTCCTACTGATGTGCCTTTTCAAGTACGTTGTGGATAGTAATATATATTTTGACAATACATATATTCATCACTTTGAGTGACAATTTTTTATTTATGAAATAGAAACTGAGTGTTCAAAATAATGGAAGGGTAGCAAAAGCAACCTACCCCTACCGTAAAGAAAGGATGATGTATGCTTCACTTAAAAAAATGGTACGTATTTTAAATCTACTGTAACTCTTTTATATGTCATGAAACGGAAAAATAATTATGTTCTTCTATTTATATGCAGATTGATGAATCCAAATATAAATCCATGTCCATATACACGATGTTTTGTGTAAAGAGGAATGTGTAAATGGTGATGGGAAACTAATAGATGAAAATACACAAATTTTTTGGGAAACATGTGTAATTATGAAATAATAAAAATGTGTTTTTCTATAAATCAAAATTACATAACAATGATTACTTATTTTCCTATATTTTCTATCCATATCAGTATCATGAATCATCAACACCTGTATCAGATGAACACCTACTATCAGTGGCCTTGAAGCAGACAGAACATTATGGTCACATCAGAGGTGTGGGTTTTGGGGTGACAAACAAAAACATGTTTTTATAAAAAAAAAGATGAGGATAAAGATAAAGAAATGAAATAGATGAAAGAAAGACTATATACACTTTAATAAAATTTTCAATAGTAGAGTGAGTTACTATAAACTTTTATAGGGATAAGAAAAGAGAAAAAAGAACTCAAGAACGACCATTTCATGAATATCCCTCCCCACACCCACTAGCATTGAGGTGAGCCATTCCCCTCGAAAAGATGTCTTGGACAAGGTAGTCAATGTTATAGTAACTGTTTCTATACAATGTTAATCAGATAGACACTAATACCATTCTGTTACTGATATTATACAGGATGATAATGACTTTGATTTATATCTATCAATACCCACCCATCTCCTTGTAGTGAGGAATACAATGTTCAATATCCAAAACAATGTTCTAAACAATAGACCACTTCTAATAGGTCTTGTGAGAGTTTCCATTAGAATTGACCATGATCTGAGGGCTTATATACCTATTCCAATTGATGAGGAAGATATTCATAAGGTTGACCAACTGTTGTAACATTCATCGCATGTCCATTAAATCTTGTAAAAAAAATATGTCGACAAGGAGGTATTCATTTCATATTTATTTTTGATGATAATCCTTTAATAACTAATGAAAAAAGTTATAAACTGAAGATTGATATTAAAAATAGACAAAGGGATGGGGGTGAAATGAAAGGTTGACTTAAACCATCTAAAGGATCAACGAACTGATTGAAAAGATCTTCCAAAAGCACATTTACCATGCCCATTGAATATCCACATTTACTGACATTAATGGTTTATGCTGATACAACGTTACAAAGTTGTAGTAGTAACATAGTTGATTTTGATGAAAAAATGTGCGGAGAGGATGTTATTGACTATATTGCTTCTAATGATGTAGATGAAATCGTCAAATATGAATGGCTAGGTGTCTCAGTTGTAAATGTATACATGAGGTACGTTTGAGTGAATTAATTTTCCAAAAGATGATATACCATGTTAATAATGACAAAATACATTTCATATTTTTTTAATTCGTATATATGAATACCAATTCAATGGATTTTTACATAAAAAATTAGACTCTTTAGTCCTCACATCACTTCTACAGACAAAACAAAAATAGAATACACAAAAATAGTTGAATGAGTGGAAAACTTTGGAAAAGAATTTGAAATAATACATAGGGATGAAATAATTATCATAATACAAATGATTTCAGGATAAAATTCTGCAATTTAATCATATTTAATATATTTTCCATTTTCTTCATTACTTATTTATTTTTTGGTTTTTATGAATCCCTTTATTCTAATTAAAATCAATTTCGATACTCTTAATATTTATTTCTTGGATTCACTACATAGACTACCAACCAACCGACCACACATGATAAAGTTTTTTAATTTTTAATACACTACAACCAACATTTTATAACTATGCTTCAAGTTATATAATTACATTATGTTTTAGTTAGGATTTTTTTATTATAGGGTGGTGTGTAAATATTGTCTAAATAATGGCATAAGGACAAGCATTTCACACAATGACCCAAACAACTTCTACAACTAGATAAGTATTAAGGTATATATAATAATATTTAACTATCCAAACAAATATAAAAAAATTACTTATTTTCCTTAATGTTTCTACAGTGAAAAAAATAAAAAAATGGAAATTATTAAGGTTATTATGTTTGTAAATTTATGAGAGAGATCATATTCAATCAAAAAAACACACATCCCCTAAGAGTTATTTTCAAATTTAATATATACTTTATTTAAAATATTTATTAATCCATTGTGTATTTATATTTTTCTAGTTCTCTTATGACTTTCAAAAAAATATTATTTATAAAATGATATAAATTATCTTAGAAACAAATGGGCATCATACCTGATCATAGAATGTGCACCAATGGTATGAAGATGTGACTTCTATAGAGGTAATGGATTGTTTCATATTTATGTTTAATTTATTTAATTTTAGTATTAATTACATAAGATTTTTTTTATTATAATGGAGAATTCCTTAGCATTTAGGATTTGTGTAAATCATTGGGACATGTACGAATCAACAACACCTCAATCTGACATACGACATGATCATCATGACTCCAAGTGTGTCTTTTTATTTAAAATTGATCATAATTTTAGTACAATATACAACTCAAATCTCAAAACGAAAAAATGAATTAAAATTGTGTTTATACTATAATATAATGATCTATACGTCATTTAAGATATTTATGAATTAGCGACACCTCAATCCAAAAAATAATGTTACCGGTATGACTCAAAGTGTCTGTTATTAGTTTAAAATCGACATTTTACTTCAAAATACATCCCTCAATATAAACCGAGAAAACTCACTCCGATTGTCTTAATAATTAAATAAATAAATTCATAAATAATTTTTTATGTGTATAAATTTTTTTCATGTCCATTTGATACTCTATGAGACTTGTATTAGTCAATGTTTGTGTTTCTAGTTTATAATGAATTCTTTCTAAAAAATACAAGTGACATAATAAAAAACAAGAAAAAAATATTTGGATTGTATTGATACTTTAGTAAAACTATCCAAATGTAATTTTGGATGTTTATAAATAAGTCTTACCTCAATCTGACGTATAGTGTGACCTGTATTACTCTAAGTCCATATTTTTATTTAAAAGTGACGTTAATTTTCGTAAAAAGGAACAACTGACATACTAAAAATGAGCAAACATATTCGGATTGTTTTGATACATTTGGGTAACAATACATGAGTAATTTGGGATGACAAGGATTCTTTTTCACCTCAATATGAGGCATAGTGTGACCGGTATGACAACAAGTGCATCTATATTATTTAAAATATACATTACTTTTAGGAAAATGGACAATTGACCTACTCAAAAATGAGAAAACGAATTTGAATTATTTTGATATTGTTGAAAAATGATCCATGAGTTATTTGGGATGTGTATGAATCAAATGCACCATAATGTGACCATAAATAACTCCCAAAAGTAGCTATAAAATGATTCGTATGATTGTCCTCTCCCAAAAATGGAAGAACCAAAAGAATAGAATAATAGAACCAATGATATTATGATATTGATAATAGACCCAAAGTGTTGGTGGCCACCATTATCCTCATCCAACACATCGATAATAACATGACAATCAGAATCGACCATAATATCTTTCCTGCTGAGAGATGAAATGAATTGCATACCTTTCCAGATAGTCATTCCCACTACTATGGGAGGACACCAAAAAGAAATTTCTAAGGAACAAAGAGATACAATGATAGAGACTACATGGTCCTGGAGAACTTCCATAAGGTCAACAGATCCATCACCAGGAATCGCCACATCAGTATTAAGTTTGAAAATACCCTGAGGGGGATGAATCCATCTGATTGGAGGGGGGTGAACAATTATTTTATAGCTAATGTAGAAACCGACATTTTGACATTGCTTATTGCGTAACCGACATTAAAACTCTAACTGACATGGTTTTAACATCATTTATCCACTAACTGATGTCAAAAGTCTATTCGTACGAGTTTTATCATTTGTAATGTATAAATTAACAATCGTGATGAATTCATAACATATTTGTATGTCAATTATACTGAGGCATCAAAATATATATTGAAAAAATTCATTGGAAACTAATATTTATTTCATTATATATTTATTTAATTACAATTATAATTATAAATATATATTTTGAAAAATTAGTTATATTTATTTATAAAAATAATAAATATATTTATTATTTAAAAATTAATTATAATCGTATAATTATTTATATATATATTTATTTAGTTTTAACTTATAAATATTTTTTTAAAACATTATATATATATTAATAATTAAAAAAAATATATTAATTTTCAATATTTGTTTTTTATTTAATTTATAAAAATAAAATTTATTTTTTGATATAAATATTATAATTTTTTATAAATTCATAATATTTTTTATTAAAAAATTATCAGCGCTAATAATAGAATTGTGTTTTGATTATATGGTTTCTCCAAACTGCTTTCATTTTCAAGATCATTGTTAATGACGACAGGGTCTGGCCTTCATGGATTCAAAACTGGGGCTCACAATGGTTGGATATTGAGGGGGCTCATCCACCTTCTCCTATTCATTCTCTTCCCGTCAGATGGTCCCCCCCTTTGGGTGTTCTCAAACTTAATACTGATGTAGTGACCCCTAGGGATAGTTTTGTTGGAATTTAGACAATCCTTTTGGATCACGTTGTCTCTCTAATTGAGGCTCATCATTCCTTGGGCATTGTGGGTTAGTCTCATCATGTTGCAGAGGCCATGGTAATTTGGAAGTGTAAGCATCCCATCTTGTCTCTTGTTTGGAAGAATGTTATGGTCGATTTTGATTGTCAAGTTTTTATCAATGCACTGAAAGAGGATAAAGGTGGCCTACAAGCCTATGGTTCCATTTCTGACATCATAAGATATTTCCTTCCTTTGTTTTCTTCTTGTTGTTTTCACTTTTCTTGGGGATAGTGCAATCGAGCAGTTCATTTTTTGGATACTTTTTGGAATCATCGGGGGTCTAATTGATAGATTTTATATTTTCTTCCAGAATTATGAACTTTTCATTTGGTTGATATCTAGGGTTTGAGGATTGTTTTTTTCATGAAAAAATTATCAAGCATTATCAGTGATAAAGAAAGTGCTGATAAAGGGTACACCTTTATCACCCTTTCTTTATCACTTATGAAGGGAAGAATTATCATCACTTTTAGGTAGCGGTGATAAATCCCCCCCCCCCCGCTTTATCAGTGCATTCTTCTTAATGCTGATAAAACATAACGCATCCCTAGCTTTGATCTGTGGTAGTGAATGGGAGGATCTGCCGCATGTTGGAAGCCGACATCATCTTTAGCGGCAGTTTAAACTACCACCAAATCAAAAAATAACCACCGCTAAATGATGATTTTCTATTAGTGGATACATAACTCATTTATGATGTGTAGGAATTGACTAAATGTCAATTAGACATATGATGTAGTTGATATGACACAAATTTTGTGTTTTCAATATAAAAGGGACATTTTAGTTTAATTATATAATTATTAACAATTAGTTAAATAATTAAGAAAATTAATAACTGATAATATCATTAATATATTCAGTAATTGTTAATATAATTTACAAAAATAGTTAATTAACATTGTAAATAATAATTTATAATAAAATTATTAATAAACATTTAAAATATTAATTTTTAAATAATTTAAAATTTTCAATATAATAAATAATAATAAAATTAGTAATATGACTTATAATATCAATAATATATATAGTAATTAACAATATAAATTATCATATGTGAATTATATATCATTAAATTTTATTTTTTTAATTTTTTTATGAACTACTACTAAGTTAAACATTGTTTTTATCGGGTGGAAATACTTTTGTACAAAGGTTGATCGTCGGAGAAAGCCTACTAAAAAACCAAAAATTAAAAAAAAACATCTACCCGAATTGTTTCGAACAAAAACTCAAAAATATATATAAATCCATAAATTTTATAAAAAAAGAAATTATTTGAAAAAAATAAATAATTTTATAAACAAAAATGTATTTATTTTATAATATGTGTTATAAGTTATTTTAAATATAAAATTAACAAAGAAATAAAAAATTATAAAATCAGTTATTTTATCAGTTTTTGGTTATTAGAATTAATAACCAAGTCCAAAAAAATCAGTTAACAAAATAAAATTTTTACTTAGCAATACTCATTTTAGTATATTCCTTTAGTTATTTTTTTCGATTTTAAAATAGTAGTTCTGTTCACCACCTCTTCCCCCACCCCTTGGGGGTAATCTCTACAAAAATATATTTCCATTTATAAATGGTTAGATAAAAAATCAAAATATTGTAAATATATATATATATATGTTTACACCAAATGTTGTATAAAGGTTGATACGAGTCAATGTTAGATTATTGAATTAAAACAAATATTAAATATTAGATGCGAGTTAATTATTCTCAAAATCAATTCTACCTTATTAAATTAAAATTCATAAAAAATTTTAAAATCCGAAACTTTGATAATTACGGTTAAATGTTCATTAAAAATCACCCAACATTAGGGATGTCGACCCTTCAAGTATTCATGAAATATGGTATAATTGATTCCTAACTCGTTTTATTTTTTCAAACCCAAATCCATTTACACCCCTTTTATTTTTTAAAACACTATTTTTAAATATATTTTATTATATTTTGAAACACACTTTTAACTGCCCAAAATGGCTTAATTAAAGAGACATATATATTTTTTTAGAAATTATTTATAAATTAAAATCCAATTGATATCAAAGAAAAAAAAATATTTTAATTTTATTAAAATTGTAAAATAAATCGTTATTTAGTTAATAATAATTATTTTACTTAGATTAGAATTTAGATTTACTTTATAAATTTAACATGAACAATATTAAAAATACAAAAATAAATTGCGTAGTTTTACTATGTGTTTAATATTCGGTTAATAAATTAATTAACATTAAATAAATGGTGTTCGGTAATAGCTCATATTAATTGGTGTTATAAATAAATGATTTGGGTATACCACCATTATAGCTATTAAAGGATGGGAGGAATATTTAAGGAGGGAAACGAAAAAATAAAGGAAGATGGTACTATATAATGTTGGAGGCTGTGTTTTAAAACTGCAACCCTCCCACTCAGATTACCCTATTCTAAACTCTTCACTGTTTTATAATGATGATTAAGATATTACATAGATTGATTGGAACCCGGTTGAAGTCCTGTTTTGGCAGAACATCGTTAGAAAAGGTAAAAAAATTCGAGCAGTAAGTTGGAATCCCACGATCTATGATGAATCTGACGATGTGGTCTCAAACAAAAAACCGAGGGACCCCATCCAACCGACTACGAGGGACCCCATCCAACCATCCACTTATCATGGGAACTCCGCCCCTGGGTACCCAAGAAAACAGATCTGAAACCTACCCCAACCCCAACCCTGACAATGGAGAACCCTGGGGTGCCGACAGATGTGGATTATTATTAAGTTCGGTAGTGACCAGCGGTCCCATTCGCCTGGGAATAATCACCAGGGGTACCCAAGGTAAGAGACCCTGAATGCACCATAACTCATGCACTAGAAATCGCTCCTCCCCCAGGGTACCCGAGTGCATGTTGGGGCTCGGAGCCCAGTGCCACAGCCAAAGTAGTTGTTGCAAAAAACATAGGAGAGGAGAAGATTTCACCCGAAGGCCTTTTATCACCCCGAAGGCAATTTACACATCACACCCCAAGGAATTTTACACATCACACCCGAAGGCCTTTTACAATGCAACCCTGACACAATGAACATACCATTTTTGTTGTACCGTTGATCATCGTAACCGGGACACGTCACATGCTCTCCGAAACCAAGTGGACTTTTGATACATGGCATCATCATCATCGTTGTCTTCAATCATCGCCGCCGACACACCATCGTTTTCATGATCACCATATTTTCTTCGCATCAGTTACCGCAAACGCGGCAACCCCTTCCTCGTTTCTCTCTTGGAAGCTACATCTTTTTCAGCGCACATTCCAAAACATGCTACCCCAACCTCTTATATAGACACCCATCGCATATCTACAATTAATGCGGTCGAAATTCATGTTTTCATCATGATTCCATCAATTAATATTGGGAACAACTCTTCATTAATGTTGGGAGAAAATTCTTCATTAATATTGAGAAAATCCCTCCATTAATATTTTTATCTCTCCTCAATATTTAAATTTTAAATCAAAAATCCCAACAATCTCCACCTTGATTTAAAATTCAAATTCTCCAAAGTCATCTCCACTATCTGGGTAAATTTGATCGCTTACTCCACCAAACTCTGAATGTCACCAAATGAACGAAACACGCCGCATGACACCTACGGCCAACAAGACTTTTGATATTCCAACAACACTGCTGATACCTCCCTCATTTCCGATGACATCCGAGTCCTTGAGTCATTGAAAAGCTACTCCACCAGATGCTTGCAATTGTGTTTTGAAACCGATTACTTCATCCAATCCCTTTGGTACCACTATTAGGGCTCGGAGTCCGGTGCCGCAGCGAAATTAGTTGTTGCAGAAAACATAGGAGAGGAGGAGATTTCATCCAAAGGCCTTTTATCACCTGAAGGTATTTTACACATCCCACCCCAAGTAATTTTACACATCACCTCCGAAAGCCTTTTACAATGCAACACTGACACCACGAACATACCATTTTTGTTGTACCACTGATGATCGCAACCGGGACACGTCACTTGATCTCCACAAACAATAAGTCATTTGATACATGGCATCGTCATCATCATCATATTCAATCATCGACACTGACACATCATCATTTTCATGATCACTATCTTTTCTTGGCATCAGTTACCACAAACGCGAAAACCCCTTCTTCATTTCTCTCTTGGCAGCTACATATTTGTGAGCCCATATTCCAAAACATGCTACCACATCCTCTTATATAGACACCCTTCCCATATCTCAAATTAATATGGTTGAAATTCAAAATTTTATCATGATTCCATCAATTAATATTGGGAATAACACTTCATTAATGTTGGGAGAAAAAAATTCATTAATGTTGAGAAAATCCATCCATTAATATTTTTCTCTCTCCTCAATATTTAAATTTTAAATCAAAAATCCCAATAGTGTGGGGATCATCCAGATGATGTACCAATCGGGGATATCCTGGCGGGGGCGAAACACAGTTGAGGCAGGATGTGAATGTGTAGGCTTGCAGGGCAGAGCACGATGAGGTCTCTCCGGGAGGTCATGGTGGAGGCGGAAGGCGGTTGAGGCGGGCTATGGATGTGCCGACGTGCGGGGCGGTCAGGGCGGGGCGGAGCGCAATTGCGGCATGCGGGGCAGAGCGCGGTCACGGTGGGCGGCCACGGCGGGGCAGAGCGTGGTCGAGGCGGGGACGCTTTGCGAATAACCTTCGTCATCACATTCGAGCAGGCAGAATTAAGGCAGAGATGAAGCTGGTGTGCGGGGCAGCAGGGCTTCAGCTAGCTGATTGGCGCGTGGATTTTCTTTTAAAATCCTAGAAAAACCAATTATTAAATATTTTTATTGATTAATATCATTTTGAAAATTTTTTATTGTATAAATAATGAAAATATTTTTAATAATAATACATTATTTAATATGAATTGACATTTAATATTATATAGTTTATACATAAATATATTTCGATATAATGTATATATATTTTATAATATATAATAGCGCGCACACACATATATATATATAAACAAAAACATTTGATTTTAAATTATATTATATGATACATATATTTAAATTTAAATATGATATTGGTATATTTATTTATATAGTTCATATCACTCTATTATAATATTTATATACCACTAAAAATAATGGATTTTTCAACAAGTTTTTTACGACGGATTCTCACTGGAAAGACTTAATTGAGATAGGAACTCATCATAACAAACCATCATGTAAAATCATGACCTAAATAATAGAAATTGTGAATGGATGTGGAAATTAACATTAGGGTGATGTAATTTATGATGAAACTATTTAGCCATCATAAATGATCATTGGGTCATTGCACATCATTTTATTCTAGATTATTTGCAATGGAATTACAAAAATGTTAATCTAGTAAATAAATAATTAATCATATTTACATATAAAATATATTTCTCAATATGTAAGACTTATCTAAATGAAAACTAATATTCATTTTATTTAAAAAACAAATATATGAATATTTATATACATATATAATGTGTGTGTGCCTATATATATATATTAGTGTGTGTGCATGTGTGTGTATTAACAAACTGATATGTATGTGTGTCTATGTGTGTGATTTATATATAGGTATTTATTTATTTATTTATTTATACACACGCACAAATACATATTTTACCAATGAATTTAAAAATAATCCTATATATATATATTAATATATATATAAATATGCTGATAAAATAATATAACCAAATATATATATATATTTATATATATATATTTATATATTTAAATATATAAATATAAATAACTATATATATTTATACACATAGTTGGGGTTTTCCTTAGTGTTAAGCACACCAAAAAACTACATAAAAATTGGGGTTCAAATTCCATGGAGCTACAGGTACTGTAGCAGCACTGTAGCGGTATTGTAGTAGGGGTGCTACTGTTTATCGGCGGGTACTATAGCGGAAGCAGGGCAGTGTAGCAGCCATGTTACTATTCATAAAATTCTCTTTAGGCCAATATTATGTGCCTACGGGCTTTATAATGGGCTATATTCCCATTGGGACTTCAGGATATGTAATGGGTCTCCCTCTACCTAGTTAAAAGTGGTTTATGCTTTGCTTTAAATATATATATATATATATATATGTGCGGATAAATATAACTATATATATATATATCAGCAAAGGGAGAACCAAACAAGATGTGTGATTGGTAATGGTTCAGACGCTCAAGGGAGAGGTCTCTGGTTCAAATCCAAGTGAAGGCAGGTGTGCGCAGGTGGCTGCAGGGGGTGACTAATGTTGGTAAGGGGTAGGGGATGTGTGCATATCATTGTTAAATGTGTGTCAGTGGTGCGTACAGGCGGGGCTTCCTAGCTTCGTTGAATCAACGCTATTAAAAATAGGTCTATACCCTTTAATTAAAAAAATTAATATTTTTTTACTTTTATCAACACTTTTTTAGTGACGATAAAATTGAAATTTATCATTGATTTTTTGAGCGCTAATAAAATTCCCCCCTTTTAATAGAGCCTCAACTATCAAAACTTTTTTATCGATGATAGAGGTTTTTTAAGGAAAACTATGTTTTTTAGTAGTGATTGTTGTAGAGTTGCATTTGAGCAATTTGAATTTCCCGATCACCAAAACAAATTCTCTGTTCATCACCCTCATGGTTATGAGGGGAGATTATTGGGTTATCATGCATCAATTATGAGTGGGTCTAGTGTGTTAAATATGTGTATTAGGGAAACCCTTGCCTCCTGGGATGGGGTTAAGAAGTCCCAATAACATTTACGCAGCCATGTAGTTGCGCATGCAGATTCCACACACACCAAGACCTATGGTGTAGATATGTATTCATATGCATTGATGTGACATAAAGAAACCTCCTAAAAATTGACATTGACATCATTTATTATTTTTACATTAAACATGTAATTGAAACTATTTTATGTATGTAATTACATTGTGAGATTTTTATTTTTTTACATCATTTTGGATACAAAAATTGCCTTTAAATATTTTCTAATTCTTCCAAAAACATAATATTTATTTCATATTATATATGACATCTCATATCCATCAAAATTAATTTATATTAATATCAGAAATAAAACTATTTTTTTTAATATTGTTAAAATATTTATGCAAAAACTTATTGATTATTTTTTTACTAGCATTGTGGCTTCTGTGAACATCGTTCACACATGCCAGGACCCGGTTTAGTAAAAATATATTGACTTATCCCATATCAACAAATCTACTCCAATTTTTATTGTTAAAAAATTCATTGATAACTCATTTTTTAAAAACAAATTAATGTGAATGAAAATAAATTTCATTACTACGATTTTAAAATATAATAAAAATAATTCCTTGCAAAAATCAAATAAAAAATCATTGTCTATTGAAAATATAATATCCCCCTTTCAATAAATAATTATTAGTTTTTTTTATTTTATGTTAAAAACTAAAATTCTAGTAAAATAAAATCAATCAATGAAAATTTAAAAATAAATATACCTTAATTACAAATACATATTTAAGAAATATCCTTTGTTAAAAACTAAATAGATGAATTTTCTTCTAAAGTGATTTTAAAGGAAAAATGTAGAATTTTTACTTTTAACGTTATGTTTTCTAATTAAATTTTTTCATTTTTGTTTAAAGGAAAAGGGGAATTTTTTGATATTTTAAATTTAAATTTGGATCATTTAGAAAAAGGTAAAATTTTAATTTATCTTAATATAAAAGAAGAAAATTCATTTTTAATTTCCAAATACATCATAATCAAAATAGATATTTAATTTTTTATTAAAATAAAATAATTAATTTTAATTAATTTTTAGAGATTAGATTTTAGATATTTTCTAAATTTTATAGGTGATAAATAATTTTTTAATAAATAATTTTTTAATTTGGAATATATATTTTTTTTATTACTTCATATGGAAAAGGGAGTTTTTATTATTTTTTCATAACTAAAAATTTAGCTTATTATTTTATTTTTAGGAAAAATATTTTTTTTGTATTTTTTAAGTGAATATCTAATTTCATTTAAATTTTTTATTTGAATTTCATAATGAAAAATGAGTTTTTATATTTTTTAATAAAAATTGATATTTTTTAAATTGAATGTTAATTTTGGATGAATATATAATTATGATAAATTGTTTTGTACGTTTTCTTTACTCTTTAAATTATTAATGGAAAATATAATTTTTATTAATTATCATAATTTAAAAAATAATTATTTGTTTTTTAAAAAACTGATCATCACCCCTGCATGAAATACATGGTGATATATGGTTATAATCCCACTATTTCATGAATTAACCTCCTCCCTCATCTAGTGATGAAATCAGTACTTATTAGTTTTACAACCACAATGTTTTCAAATCCTTTACATTTAATGCCTGTATACGGATATCATCGTCACTACAAAAAAATTGAACTTTCATAACCACAGATAGACCTTTTAACACTTTCAAGAGAGATTTAATGGTGCTAAATAACACTATTGTCACCAGCGTCATTAAAATGAGGACCCCAATATCATTGTTTTCATTAATGCTGATAACTGCCCTACAATTGCAATGTGCTATTTGAATAACAACACATTGCACCAAATACACCTGTATAAAAATCAACCTGTATGAAAATTCACAATTTAATTGAAATAAAATTTACATTAAAAATAAAATAATCATTTTATATACATTTCAAACAATATTTTGTATAATTAAATTTCCATTTACTATCTATAGACATTTAAAAACATCAATGTTTAATTGTATTTTTCACTTGAGACCCCGACCCAAAATATCCTAATCATGGTATCAGTTGCTAAAAAACCACCCCAACCGGAGCAAAATAATTCACATATAAATGAACACAATTTTTATTAATAATACTAAAATGAAAAAAATTAAACATAAATATGAAAGAATGTATTTTTAAAAAGGCCATTTTTTAATAAAAGGACAGACATGTATCGCTAGCACAAAAACCACTTTACACAAGGCCACCCTTTAATAATGCTAACAAATGCGTTGATAAATGGGGTACTATTATCAGTGCTAATAAAACTACTGATAAAAGATTCTTTTAACAGTTCTAAGAAATACTGTTAAAAGTAACCCCTTTATTGGTATTTTCTAGCACTGATAAAGGTACATCATTATCGATGTTTTTAAGGCTATTAACGGGACTCCCTTTATCAGCGTTTTTTAGTAGAATTGATAAAGGAGGGATTTATCAGTGTTTTTTTCCTAGAACTGTTAAATGGTATGTCTTAAAAAAAATTATTTGCTTAAAAATTATATATATTTTGTAAAATATGTTTTTTTTTTCTAAATATAAATTTACACATAAAATATAAGACAATTAGTGAAAATGGTTTATAAAATAATTAAAATAATATTATTTATTAATAAATTGGTAGTTATTATTTAGTAACTATCATTTATTAACAATTAGAAGATACAAATAATAAAAAAATTAAAAAAATATCTAAAATAAATTGAAAATGAAACTAAGATTTCAAAAGGTCATAACATTCGATTCGATTGTCTGTTTGAGCTCTACCACATATAACGTCTAATATTATGATAATATATACACACTAATGATGGGGGAATCCCATATTATGTCTTCTGAGGCCCAAAAAGTTCCTAGAAGGGATTTAAAACTGAGTTTTTAGTCGGTGTTTCCTAATTTTTTAACATTTATTCTATTTTTAGCCTCATTTAAGGGGGATATTTTCCCCGTTTTCAGTGGGGAATGAATTTATTTACAAGTATTACATTCATTTTTATATTAATGTTATTAAATTTAATCATTTTTCATAATTTAGTTTTATTTATAATCAAATATAAAAAAATATATATACTTATTTTGTATATATTCACACATAAATGTTTATTTTTATAAATATATATGTAAACATATTTACATATAAAGTATATTTCTAAATATATAAACCTTATCTAAATAAAAAATAATATCCATTTTATATAAAATAAATATTTATATATATATACAATTAGTTTATATATAATGTATATATGTATATAAATATATTTTTGTGCTCATTGACAAACCGATATATATTTATCTATATATTATAATATACGTATATAAATATTAACATATAATAAATTTAACTAAATATAACTATGTAAAATTATATTTATATATGCACACACATATGTAAATATATATATATATGTATATATTTATAAACACACACACACACAATCACATATTTTACATATGTATTGAAATATATATATTAATCTATTTCTATAAATATATGGATAAAAAATATAAGGAAATAAATATAAATATATAAGTGTATCATAAAATACAAAATAAAATGACAAATTGGAGTAGAAAATAAGAGAGATTATGAGGGGGGTATCAGTTTCGAAACCCAACTAAGGTGTGTGCGTGGGTGGTCAGTGTAGGTCCCTATTATTGTTAAATGGTGAGGGGGATTCCAAGCCATTGAAGGAGTGTGAGGCTAGACAAGAACTATTAAAAGGGGGGATCGAGGGTAGATAAAAGGGGTTAGGTACCAGCCTCGAATTTATAGAGGAAAATTCATGTTTTATGACTTTTATGTTTAAATAGTGGGTGCCCTAGACCCAACTATTCAGTGCTTTTCATTACCATATCGTGTATACAGAAAGAAATGCATGATGTCATCATACCAGTATAGTTTAGACTTTTCTGCATCCACTTTTTAAATGGTAATGTACAAAGATTAATTTTTACCTCGAAAGGATATAGAAGATCCCAAACTATAATGAGAACCTCTAGATAATATGACATTAATCTTAAATATATGTTCAATGGTCTAGATACATCTTACTAATTGGAAATAGTATATTTCTGACCATCAGGTGTTGGGGGCTCATATGCAATGAGACTTCTTCTCATAAAGTTCTCACTTAGTGATCTCTAGTAGTGAGATCATGAGGACTTACCCGCCAATAGGAACACCACATGTTTCAGGTGTCATTGGGTGTTCTTCTCTATGATCATGTGTAACGGTCTCCTGACTTGAGATCATTACCAATGTATGTCTTTTGATTGCGTACTTTGATGAAAGACAAAAACCATGGCGATGAGGTCGTGGCGAGGTAGTTTTTGTTGGGTGCGTCATTGGTGGCATGACAGTGGTTGAATGGTTAAGAATGGATTTTTAGCTTTCGGGTTATGGAAGTAATATATCTCAGGCCATGGTGATATGGATGGAAGTACCTTTATAAGACCATGTCCATGGATGTCGGGGGTAAATCCATCCGGTTACACCAACAAACTATAAAGAATGAAAAGGACGATGACACATGAGTGCGTTCTGCTTTATGATATATTATTGACAAAGAGATTATATTACATAGTGTGTGTTCGTAGGTTGGTTGTCACTGCTGTGACAATCCTTATTTTTTCAGAGGCCATGATGGGTTTCTAGATCCCGCTCATGGTCTATGAATACTATTCACGGCTGTCGAAATAAGGGCCTAGAGGGTCACACACAATAGTGTATCTTCCATATTCAGTGGAATATAAGTATTGGACATAGTGGGCCCTACCACAGGGGTCCGAGAATTTTCCAATATTAAATGATCTCCAATGAAATAAATAAATTTGTATTATTTGAGTTTAGAATAATGAATATTTAACTGATTTATTAAATGTATTTACGAGTTTTAGTAAATACATGAAAAAATATTAATTGACGAATATTAAATTATTCAAATTTCAATTAATATTTATGGGAGGGATGAGATGGGTTAATGACTTAATTATTATCATGAAATATACTATAATATATTACAACTAAATTATATTAATATTTATGGCTCAATTTAGTAGTCATAAAATGTCGTTAATAGTGCATTAAGTATTCGGGGTCGGTGAGGCGATACCAGGTATTTTAATTGAGCACTATAAATAGAAGAGTGACGCATGCCAGTTGTAGGGTGTGGAAAAAAAATTATTTCTGAAGTTAAAATTTAGTAATGTGGTGGACCTAGTATGTCTCTCGAAGAGGAGTGCACACAAAATGGGTTGTCACTTAAAAACGGGGTTAAAAATGATGTTCTTTTGAACAAAAATTTGAAATTCAAATGATTGAAAAACTATGAAATTAAAAGGGTGATTAGGTCGGGGTCAGATTCCTAATTGTAATTCTATCCTTTTTCAATTTAATTCAATCCACTTCTTCTTTGTTGACTAAAGTTAGTTTCCACAGTCGTTTCCTCTCACTTCCTTGGTGATATTATTATTGTGAAACAAAACCATATCAAGATCATGGTTTGGTCAACACTCCATCCATGTGTAAAATAGTTGTATTGAATAAACTGAATTGAAATGGGAAATACCCGATCAGGTTTTGTTTATCCCAAACAATCAATAACATTCACTACACCTTTTACACGTACTAACGATCGTCGAGTAAGTCACCACTAATTCCTGGTTTATTCCATTATATATAAACAAGAAATTATTGGAGGGAGATTATGATTATTTTACCAAGGAAAAAATCAATAACGGAATTGATATTAATGAATGATCTCACTTGATAATAAAATCCTCTATAAAAAATTGAAATCAACTTTGAAAAAGAAAGAAAATTATTCAATTGTGTCCAAAAACTCCAGAATTACAATATAGAAAATCAACCCGTCCCCAATCACTCCAAATGTTTACCCCACCATGGTAATGGTAATCGAGATGAATGGGGAAGAAAAGGGCATCACAAAACTATGAAAACGAAATTAAATAAAAGATAAATCCTAAACGTTCTCCTTCTTGGGGTCCTGGAAGGAATGGGGTGGAGAGTGGATTATTTGAGAGGTTGGAGCTCTCTTCCTTTTATACCCAGAATTGTTCCCACGGATAGTGATGCATTTTATCCCCATTAAATGACCACTTCACGCATTGAGACCTTCTTGAATGTTGTTCATAATTATCTTTTCCGTGTCCCCTAAAATTATCAGCGTATTTGGACATGTATTCCGAGAGTTATGGCCGTTTTACTCTGAGTATTTATTCTATCCAGTCAGACTCACCGAGTCGCAAACCTACGGATTAGGGTGAATAAATGACCCCATAAAGTGCCAATTAATGCGGCCCTTCCTTCATTGAAGATGATATAAAACTTCTTGTGTGTCCACCAACATAATATCACAACATTGGGTCCCACCATTAATATGTTATGGAGACCACACCAAAACTAGGAAGAACTGAAAACAATTTTCATTATCCCACTTCTGAGCATCTGTTGAGCCTCCATATAGCTGATTCAGATTTTAGTCCAAAAATAATAAATGAATCTCTAGATGTGTGGAATATAAAAAAGAAAGAATATTGTAATTTGGATCAGTTTAGATAATGTTATGGCCAAACTACATAAATAATTTAAAATTGATAAAAATCCATAATAGCCAATTTTTACTATTCAACTCAAAATAACACCAATATCATAAAAAGGAAACAATTCAACATAGAGGAACAATTTTGTGGGTTTAAAAAAATGATATTCAATATAAATTAATCGAAAATATTTTCTCTATCAAAGAGGTGGGGCATTTTCCAAACACTATTCATGGAGTTTATCTCTCCTCTCCTCTCTCCCACATTCTAGAGAGAGATGCTCTGGATCCAAGGAGCTCGCATGGAGCTCTCTCTTGGGCATCGATAGAGATTCGATGCGGTGATAATTGGACCATAGGAGGTATCCTCACAAATCCACGCTAGCACCCGGAATACGACGAACGACACTCCTGCGAATTCCTTAAAGCACGTGTGGACGATCTAGAGGAATTCGACTTCTGATTCTTCAAGCAGTTATTGCCAACGACGATCAGACATCGTGCACAGATTTGGATTTAAAACATGTATTTTACGGTTCAATTTTTTTCTCAAAATTCTCCACGCGTGGTCCTCGGCTATGACCGGGCTTCTCTTCTCCGACATCGACAGATTTACATCGAACATCGGTGAATTTTTTTAAAACCTAATATTTGTGGTTTCCATTGCATGCTTGGATCGAACAAGTGGTATCAGAGGTGGGTCGATTTTAAGCCGAAATAATTAAATTTTCATTAAAATATAAAGATGCCATCGTTAGGTTCCCAATGTCGTAGACTGCGTATTAATCCTATACCAGATGACAATTCTGCGGTCATCTGAAGTTCTAAATTCGGATTAAAACCGATAGTTTAATGAGGTTCTAATTTGATGAACCATTTATTATCTTAATCCATTTACACTGGAATATTATTTTCTGGGGAGAATTATTAATTTTATTGTTAAAATAGTTTTATTATAATATTAATTGATTAATTATAATCATAATTTTATTATTATAATATTATAGTATAATAATATTATATTATTATATGGTTTAATATTTTCTAGCCTAAATGTAGGCTTTAGAAAATCTTAAAAATAAGGGGTTAAAGTGGGTGACTTGCAAAGGAGGTCAAAAAATCAAAAAAAAAAATTAAGGGTGGGGGCGACGACCTGCACATGCAGGCTGTAAATTTTTTTTACCAAAAATGGCGGACAATATGTCATAATTTTTTTTAAAAGAAAAAATAAAATAAAATTGTGGGGGCCGAGCGGCCCTCGTCTCCCATGCACAACGACTCAAATGGGCTGCCTCCTCGGTCTATCCCACTGAGTTTGTGTGTCCCGCACGCCGGCATCTCGCTGCTCGATCTCTCCCATCTCGCGCAGCGTGCAACACCCCAGAGGCCCTCCTCCCTCCCTGCTCCATGTAGTAGGCACCACCTACAGGCCACCCCGGAGGTTGCCCCTTGTGCGTCGCACAACACACTAGGGGCGGTGACACCCGCCCCTCCCTTCGACATCCTCCCTTCCGCCGCACTGAAGTAGGATGCCCCAGCGCTTCGACCCCACGGCGGACCAGTGGTGCCTCCCTGACCGCTGGATGCTCTACGCGCCTAGCTCATCCTTTCCCTCGACCCTCAGGCTGCCTAGTCATGACGAATACGCTCCTAAACTAGGCGTAGTCCGGAGCAGCACCAGGTCCACCCCATCATGACCAGAAGGCCCTCACCCAGACTACAGGGATCCCTCCGTGCCTGACCAAACTCCACTGGCTGCTGGCCTCTATATGGAAGTCCTTCATGGATGCACCAGGTTTGTATTGTTGTGCTGACAGCCCACCTCGAGCCCCTTCTTGTCGTAGACAGCCCTTCAGGGCTGCCTCCATCAGCTCAGGATGGCCCTGCATAGGTTCGCCCTGACCCGTACAGGCCCTGCACGGGGTTTTAGGGGCTCGAGTATTTTATTCAATTCATAAATTAATTAAAACAATTAATTTAATTACAGTTGATAATTTAATTAATTAGATATTAATATTTGGTTGTTTCGGTGTAATTAATTGATTGGAATATTATTTAAATTAATTATTTAATTTAATTTTATGTTTTCAAAATTAAATTATGAAGTGCATTGTGTTGCATTTGTTGTCAATGAGGCATAAAGTTGTCTTGGAATGAATGGATGTCAAGGAGTCAAGATGTGAATGTCAAAGGATGTGATAGTGATGGTGATGAAGGAGAATGGCCATGATACTAAGAGGCATGTCACTTAGGAGATTCACTAAGTGGCAGAGGAGATGTGGTTGAAACATTCTCTAGTCACATCAGACGATTGTTGAACTGGTCTTTAAGTTCTAAGAACTTGTATCCTGATGATACAATGTCACAACAAGCTTTGGAAGACCATGCATTGTATTGACAATGCATGAGGAGCTAAAATGATCCATCCACAACTACTGAGTGGATGAAGTGGTTGGATGAAGTCCATGCACTATCACTTAGTGCATGTGAATTTGAAGAAGTTCCAATTTGATCTCTGATTAGATCAACAATGAGAATTGAAGAAGTTATTTGATTCAGGAGTTCGGTTGATGAAGATCCTTGAGAATTCTCTCCTAAGTAGAAAATGAGATGATGAAGAAGAATTATAGGAGTTGTTTCTAATCAAGAAGAATAATGTTCGAATTCTCAAGAAGAAGATGAAGGAGAAGAAATGAAGAAGGGGGAAGTGGCATTTTTCAATTGACATATTTTATATGGAGGAGAAACTTTGTTTTTATACAAAGTATAGGTTCTGTCCTTTTCCAAAAATTAGGCCAACCCCAAGGGCCAGCCTTAAGGGTTCAACCCAAGGCACATGTGGGACCAGGTCACCACGCCCAAGGGGATCCCATGGGGCCAGCCCAAGAGAGGCCAAGGCCACGCGGTGATGAAGCCCGCGCAGCATGGGCGCAGGAGCGCACCCGAAGGGTGCATAGTGGGCGCCAGTGGCGCGCCCGCAAGGAGGATAGTGGGCGCAGAGCGCGCCCGCAGAGAGAACCCGGTGCGGGGCGGCACCGGGAGGGAGGAAGTTAAATCGCTGAGTAGCGGAGAGCGCTGGGGTAATAAGCCGCGGCAAAATCCCGCGGCGTTTCGATGTGGGACGGCGAAATTTCACCCGGGAGCGATCCTGGCCGCTCGATTCATCGCGCGCCAGATCCGAGCCGCTCATCTAATCCCGCGCGAGATCTTCAGATCCAGGCCGCCCGATGCATCTCCATCGCCTGATCCGACGGCCGGAGCTCGTCTCCTTCCTTGAGCTCGAGCCGAGGACACCCCGAAGCCACCCGCAGCCGCCGTCGAACCAGAGGCCACCCGAGCACCGATTTCGAGCTCCGGGCCACCATTTCCAACGCCGAAGGCTCCATTGAGTCCGTCTGGATGTACTGAACACAACCATGCGTAAATATGGGAGTGCATGCAATGTCTGGAGATTTTGGAGTTCAGCCGAAGGCAAACGAAGTGCCGAGGCCAGGAGGATTATTGCGGTGCATGGTTTGTGCCTAAACGAAGGCCGTGCATGCGTTCTAAATCGCATGCACGAGGAAGAAATTAATAAAAGAACCCGCGTGCACCGAAGAGAAAAACGCAAAAAACATGGAAAGATCTTTGAAGATCCGAAGATTTCGGTGATTCAAGGTTTATTGCACGCGGATAATCTGAGGCTCTCCTCGCCTATAAAAAGAGAGGCCGAGGCTCGAGGCTGCTTGCTGATCCTTTCTTGAAAATCAGAAGTCCCGTGAAGCTCTTTGCCTCGCGAAGATCTGCCCCGCGCATCCCACTTGCGCGGCAGTGTGTTCCGGTGCCACCCGAGGCCCGAAGGAGTTCCTTTCGCGCACCCCTTGCGCGAAAGAGGTGAAGAGTCCCCTGCGCGCTAATCCCTAGCGCGGCAGGAAGAACCCAGGGCCGCAACTTCTTGTGCCCGCGGTTGGTCGAGGCCTTGCGTAGCCGCCTGGCTTGCGCGGCTGTGACACTTGCATGCCCCTCGGCCAGTGCACCTTGCGCACCAGAGGCAGTACCACCCTTGTGGCTTGCGCGACCCGTGGCTCAAGATCCTTGCGCGGCAGTGACATCCTTGCGCGCTGTCTTGTGCACCCAAGTCCTTGCACGATAAATGAAAAGAAGTTGGCCGCACCCTTGCGCGCCTTCATTTGATATCTGGGGAGTGTGTGTGCAAAGAAGAATAAAAGAATAAACCTGGTGTGCCAAGAGAAGTGGAAGGTCGTAGCCTCATGTGTGTGCAACAAGTGAAGACCACACTATTTGTGTATGTGCAAAGTGGACAAGAATACCTACGGGCCAAGTGTGTGTGCTAAGTGGAGAAGAAGTACCCAAGGCACTTTGTGTGCAATTTGAAGAAGAAGGCCGTAGCCCTTGTTGGGTATGCACACTTGAAGATTAAAAGAGAAAGAACAAAATGTGTGTGCAAGAGGAGGCCGAGGCATGCCTTGTGTGTGCAAGTGGGTGAAGTGAAGACCACACATTTGTGTGTGTGTGCAAACTTGAAGAACCACCTACGGCCCATGTGTGTGCAAGAATAAAGGAGTAGGCCAAAGTCAAGTGTGTGCAAAACAAAGAACAATTTATGTGTACATAAACAAGTGACAAAAAAGGCTGAACCTATGTGTGTGCACAAGAAGTGTGTGCTCACTTAGAAGAAGAGGAGAAGACCCACACAAAGTACAACACACTTTTAAGTGTGTAAACAAATAGAATTAAGTGTGTGAAGATTGTGAAGAAGGTGTGTTCTTAAAGTGACTACACCCTTTGTGGGTCTACTGCACCAAGAGGAAGAAAAGGAAAGTGCATGCATGCATGCATGCACGTGCACACGTGAACAGTGCTAAATCAGCGGTGTGCATCTGAGGAGTCCATGACTTGAAGATCTTGAAGAGTTTCCATGCACTCAGTGCATGATGTTGAAGTGAACTGAGACTGAGCCAGACTGAAGTTAAAGAGATTGGTTGTCTGAGTTTTTCAGTAGATTGAGAAGACCCTGATCATCACAAGTGATCAGAGGTACAGAGCAAGGCCAGCAGTCTTTATCCCAGACTGCTGAGGATACTTGAAGAACTCAAAGAGAAGAAGAGCTACTCGTGTGACTCGAGGAGCCAGGAGAAGACCCTGTGGGACTCAGGGAGAAGAAGTCTTCATTGGGATTCTGGAGCAGGCCAGTGGGACTCTGGTAACACTGTGGGACGCAGTATAAAGACCCTCCTGTGGGACTCAGGAGAGATACGGTGGGAATCTGTATCGACCATTGTAATACTAACAGATTATAATGGGAGAATCCATGCTTGGAGAGCATGGCAAGGATGTAGGCCTTTGGTGCCGAACCTTGTAAAATCCTTGTGTCCTATGCCTTTTCATTACTGCATTATCCGGGAAAGGTTGAGAGATACAAGAAGAGTGGATCGAGGCTTTAACCAGCCATAGAGGTTTAATTGATTAATAATCAATTAGTAAAAAGTTTTAAGGGATCACTGATTCACCCCCTCCCCCTCTCAGTGATTCACACTGATCTGGGCACTTCAATTGGTATCAGAGGCAGGTTACCTCTAAAAGATCCAAGGGAGTCTATATGGAGTGCAGATTTGAGGAAATGAAAGAACAGCCTCAAATGGAGATATCTGCCAAGACTCAGAAAAACAGAATGAAGAAACAGGCAAAGAAGATGAAGAAGAAGGCTGGTGTAATCAGAGAAACTCCTTCTATGGAAAGAAATGTGAAAGTCACATCAGATGACAATTCCTTTTATCATTCTTCTGATGAAGCCTGCTCTAGCTGTGATGAAGATGGAAGAAACAATGATCTTCTAAATGCAATCAAATATCTTCAGAAGAGAGTCCCCAAGGAAGTTGCAATGTGTATAGCTATAGGCCTCCTTGATCTTCAAGAAGAAAAATTACAGCTAGAAGATGAAGCCAATTCTCTGGAAGTCCAATTGGCAAAAAGGGTTGGCATAACCAACACTCTCAGAATGCTGGTAAATGCCAAAGATGAAACAGTATCCCTTTGCAATGAAAGATATGAAGACACTGCTGAAGAATTGCAAAGAAGCCTTTCTGAGAAAGACATCTTTATGATAATGATCAAAGATGTTTTACATGCACTGGAAAAGAGGCACAAAGTGTCAATGAATGTCAGAGATGCTCAACTCGAAGACAAAGTCAAATTGGTGAAGGAGCTTGACAATTCATTGCAAGAAAAGAAGAAGGTGCATGCAGACCAGATGAAGCAGTTGAAAGAAGATTGGGAAGGAAAGCTAAGAATTGTTGAGGATGAGAAGAACTCCCTTAACATGAAATGTTTAGAACTAGAGGTGATATTGAAAAATCTGCAATCACCCAAAGCTGAATCCTCCCAGTCAGCTGAAAGGAGAAATGTTGCTACTCAAGTATGCATTGAGCATGATGATTCCAAAAGAAAGACATCCTCTAATAAAAGGGAAACAACTTCTAAAAAGAAGGTACCATCCATACCATCTTGTACTGATGCTTCTAATTGTGTTTCCACAAAAAGTGCAGGATGGAAGAATGAATCCAAACAAATATGGATGAAGACAGTAAAGAAAGAATGCTCTCCTGAAACAGCACAACAAGTCAAGAAAAGTACCCTACAATCAGAAGGACTCAAGAGGTCAAGATTTGTGGGTCAATGCTGGTGTTGTAACAAGTATGGGCATTGTGCAAAGGATTGTTGGTACAATCCACTGAATGCCAAAGCACAGAGGAAGCCCATGCCAAGGGGGAGCAAGCCAGAGGAAAAGAAGCAACATCCACAGGTCCAGAGACATCTGTTTACTGCTAACAGATTTGGATTGCTTGATAACATCTGGGATGTGTGCAAAAGTGGTCAACTAGATACATGTCAATCTCCAACTGTATCCAGAGCTCAAAAGAAGAAAAGATCACAGAACCTGGCTCAAAAAGATTCCTTGGGAAGCAAGAAGAAAGTAGAAAATGCTCCCAAGAAGTGTTTGAGAAATGAAGAGAATTCCTTGGAGTCTGAGTCCAAGAAGGGTGATGCATCCAGAAGGACCATCAAGAAGTGCTTCTACTGTGGAAAGAAAGGTCATACCATGGATCTTTGTAAAGAAGCCATGAAATGCAATAGAAGCCAACTGGACTCAAACAGACAATCAATCCAGAAGAAGAAGAAGGGATTGATTGAAAACAAGTTGCCTAAGAGAGGTAGCTTGACAGCATTAAAGGAACCATGTGGAATATCCAGAACTGAGGCCACACTTCCAAGTGACTTACTAGTCATATGGCCAAATCAGTTGCAACTTGCCAAAGATCTACAGAGAGCTGAAGATGAAGTTCTGGAAATTGCTAAGGCAAAAAGGAAACAAAAGGTTTCACATGAAGATGTTTTGAGAACCACACCAGCACAATCATCAATGAAGATCAAATGTGCAAGTGTGAAGACTGGTGAAAATGGGACATCTCGGTTGAGAGAATCTTCTCAACCTTGTTGTTCACATTGATGAACCAAGGAGGTTCCATCTTATTCCCTTATACTCTTGGTATATACATGTGCTAACATTGCAGGGAATTGAAGATGATGATCATTCTCAGCTGGAGGATGGTTTGGAAGGAATGGAGTGCACCCCTTGAGGGGGAGCCAATCTGAAGAAGATGGGATTTTTAGATTAATACCATCTTGAGAAAAGTGAAGGTAATCCAATCATACTTTCATCCCTTGTTTCTTAATTGAGTTCATCTTGTCAATTAAGGGGGAGTATGGATTGAAGACAAATGGATGAAAGGGGGAGCTTTATCATTGCACTGAACTTTCTAATGAGTTTTGTGAAGTATGTGCAGGATTTAGCAATTCATTGGTATATCTGAAAAATTTCAAACCCCTAAGCATGATCTCACATGTACAATGAATTTTGGACAGCTTTGAATTCCTTGGTCATATCACTCTTGTTTTCTACACCGGGTTAGCCCAAGTAGACTTAGAGCTGATTTACTAAAGGTTCTTTGCTAAAGAGAACATGTGGCATCATCCCTCTCTCAGTGTTTTTCAAGAAAATACTTTTCAAAGGGAGGAAGAGATTTTTGAAAATGAACCACACCACACCTTTGCATTTGATTGCCAATAAGGGGGAGAAAATATTGGCACACATATTGACCCATTCATATGTGATGATGGAGTGTATTGACAACAAATTCAAAGGGGGAGATTGAAGTGCATTGTGTTGCATTTGTTGTCAATGAGGCATAAAGTTGTCTTGGAATGAATGGATGTCAAGGAGTCAAGATGTGAATTTCAAAGGATGTGATAGTGATGGTGATGAAGGAGAATGGCCATGATACTAAGAGGCATGTCACTTAGGAGATTCACTAAGTGGCATAGGAGATGTGGTTGAAACATTCTCTAGTCACATCAGACGATTGTTGAACTGGTCTTTAAGTTCTAAGAACTTGTATCCTGATGATACAATGTCACAACAAGCTTTGGAAGACCATGCATTGTATTGACAATGCATGAGGAGCTAAAATGATCCATCCACAACTAGTGAGTGGATGAAGTGGTTGGATGAAGTCCATGCACTATCACTTAGTGCATGTGAATTTGAAGAAGTTCCAATTTGATCTCTGATTAGATCAACAATGAGAATTGAAGAAGTTATTTGATTTAGGAGTTCGGTTGATGAAGATCCTTGAGAATTCTCTCCTAAGTAGAAAATGAGATGATGAAGAAGAATTATAGGAGTTGTTTCTAATCAAGAAGAATAATGTTCGAATTCTCAAGAAGAAGATGAAGGAGAAGAAATGAAGAAGGGGGAAGTGGCATTTGTCAATTGACATATTTTATATGGAGGAGAAACTTTGTTTTTATACAAAGTATAGGTTATGTCCTTTGCCAAAAATTAGGCCAACCCCAAGGGCCAGCCTTAAGGGTTCAACCCAAGGCACATGTGGGACCAGGTCACCACGCCCAAGGGGATCCCATGGGGCCAGCCCAAGAGAGGCCGAGGCCACGCGGTGATGAAGCCCGCGCAGCATGGGCGCAGGAGCGCGCCCGAAGGGTGCATAGTGGGCGCCAGTGGCGCGCCCGCAAGGAGGATAGTGGGCGCAGAGCGCACCCGCAGAGAGAACCCGGTGCGGGGCGGCACCGGGAGGGAGGAAGTTCAATTGCTGAGTAGCGGAGAGCGCTGGGGTAATAAGCCGCGGCAAAATCCCGCGGCGTTTTGATGTGGGACGGCGAAATTTCACCCGGGAGCGATCCTGGCCGCTCGATTCATCGCGCGCCAGATCCGAGCCGCTCATCTAATCCCGCGCGAGATCTTCAGATCCAAGCCGCCCGATGCATCTCCATCGCCTGATCCGACGGCCGGAGCTCGTCTCCTTCCTCGAGCTCGAGCCGAGGACACCCCGAAGCCACCCGCAGCCGCCGTCGAACCAGAGGCCACCCGAGCACCGATTTCGAGCTCTGGGCCACCATTTCCAACGCCGAAGGCTCCATTGAGTTCGTCTGGATGTACTGAACACAACCATGCGTAAATATGGGAGTGCATGCAATGTCTGGAGATTTTGGAGTTCGGCCGAAGGCAAACGAAGTGCCGAGGCCAGGAGGATTATTGCGGTGCATGGTTTGTGCCTAAACGAAGGCCGTGCATGCGTTCTAAATCGCATGCACGAGGAAGAAATTAATAAAAGAACCCGCGTGCACCGAAGAGAAAAACGCAAAAAACATGGAAAGATCTTTGAAGATCCGAAGATTTCGGTGATTCAAGGTTTATTGCACGCAGATAATCTGAGGCACTCCTCGCCTATAAAAAGAGAGGCCGAGGCTCGAGGCTGCTTGCTGATCCTTTCTTGAAAATCAGAAGTCCCGTGAAGCTCTTTGCCTCGCGAAGATCTGCCCCGCGCATCCCACTTGCGCGGCAGTGTGTTCCGGTGCCACCCGAGGCCCGAAGGAGTTCCTTTCGCGCACCCCTTGCGCGAAAGAGGTGAAGAGTCCCCTGCGCGCTACTCCCTTGCGCGGCAGGAAGAACCCAGGGCCGCAACTTCTTGTGCCCGCGGTTGGTCGAGGCCTTGCGTAGCCGCCTGTCTTGCGCGGCTGTGACACTTGCATGCCCCTCGGCCAGTGCACCTTGCGCACCAGAGGAAGTACCACCCTTGTGGCTTGCGCGACCCGTGGCTCAAGATCCTTGCGCGGCAGTGACATCCTTGCGCGCTGTCTTGTGCACCCAAGTCCTTGCACGATAAAAGAAAAGAAGTTGGCCGCACCCTTGCGCGCCTTCATTTGATATTTGGGGAGTGTGTGTGCAAAGAAGAATAAAAGAATAAACCTGGTGTGCCAAGAGAAGTGGAAGGCCGTAGCCTCATGTGTGTGCAACAAGTGAAGACCACACTATTTGTGTATGTGCAAAGTGGACAAGAATACCTACGGGCCAAGTGTGTGTGCTAAGTGGAGAAGAAGTACCCGAGGCACTTTGTGTGCAATTTGAAGAAGAAGGCCGTAGCCCTTGTTGGGTATGCACACTTGAAGATTAAAAGAGAAAGAACAAAATGTGTGTGCAAGAGGAGGCCGAGGCATGCCTTGTGTGTGCAAGTGGGTGAAGTGAAGACCACACATTTGTGTGTGTGTGCAAACTTGAAGAACCACCTACGGCCCAAGTGTGTGCAAGAATAAAGGAGTAGGCCAAAGTCAAGTGTGTGCAAAACAAAGAACAATTTATGTGTACATAAACAAGTGACAAAAAAGGCCGCACCTATGTGTGTGCACAAGAAGTGTGTGCTCACTTAGAAGAAGAGGAGAAGACCCACACAAAGTACAACACACTTTTAAGTGTGTAAACAAATAGAATTAAGTGTGTGAAGATTGTGAAGAAGGTGTGTGCTTAAAGTGACTACACCCTTTGTGGGTCTACTGCACCAAGAGGAAGAGAAGGAAAGTGCATGCATGCATGCATGCACGTGCACACGTGAACAGTGCTAAATCAGTGGTGTGCATCTGAGGAGTCCAAGACTTGAAGATCTTGAAGAGTTGCCATGCACTCAGTGCATGATGTTGAAGTGAACTGAGACTGAGCCAGACTGGAGTTAAAGAGATTGGTTGTCTGAGTTTTTCAGTAGATTGAGAAGACCCTGATCATCACAAGTGATCAGAGGTACAGAGCAAGGCCAGCAGTCTTTATCCCAGACTGCTGAGGATACTTGAAGAACTCAAAGAGAAGAAGAGCTACTTGTGTGACTCAAGGAGCCAGGAGAAGACCCTGTGGGACTCAGGGAGAAGAAGTCTTCAGTGGGATTCTGGAGCAGGCCAGTGGGACTCTGGTAACACTGTGGGACGCAGTATAAAGACCCTCCTGTGGGACTCAGGAGAGATACGGTGGGAAGCTGTATCGACCATTGTAATACTAACAGATTATAATGGGAGAATCCATGCTTGGAGAGCATGGCAAGGATGTAGGCCTTTGGTGCCGAACCTTGTAAAATCCTTGTGTCCTGTGCCTTTTCATTACTGCATTATCCGGGAAAGGTTGAGAGATACAAGAAGAGTGGATCGAGGCTTTAACCAGCCATAGAGGTTTAATTGATTAAGAATCAATTAGTAAAAAGTTTTAAGGGATCACTGATTCACCCCCTCCCCCTCTCAGTGATTCACACTGATCTGGGCACTTCAAATTAATTAATCGGTATGAAATGACTTTAAAATTGAATTAAAAACATGATTGAAGTTTTTAATTCAATTAAATAACATCAGAATGTATTTAATGCATATTTAACATTATTCTGCATTTAGTTTAATATATGCGAGTTAAAGTGTATACTGGTCAGGAGTTGTAGACCGAGAAATGTATTTCTAGTGTTTATTTTTTTTAATTCATTTATTTAATTATTGAATGGTTTTTAATAATTGTTTAAAATTAAATAATAGACTATCTGTGTGTCGTCTCATGGGACATTATATGTATAAGGGCATACGCGCCAATTCTCAGAGTTGTACATATTTATACCCCGAGACCCCCTTGCTTGTTTGCGATTAAAATTGTTTAATGATGAGATTACCGGTGACTCATTTCGCGCCAAGTTACGGGGACACACCAGACTGGAGTTAGTTGCATTGGATGAGCGCATGTTGTTGTTCAAGTTGTAAGCCACACGACTAAAGGTACTTACCCCTAGGGTTGCGGTTGGTCTTTTATTCACTCAATGGATCAACCATTAGAACCGGATCATGATCAGGTGTTTGTTTTATTTCTTCATGGTTTATAATTTTGGGCATTTTTAATTTATTGCGCGATCACATAGTATAATACTACACAATCATGAAAGATTATATAAACATGTGACGCTATGAAATTTCTATTTCTTGTACTATCAGTTGTGAGTGCGATCACATAGTACGTGCTAAAAAATTTAGAAAATGATTTCATTTGTCGCACTAAAAATAATAAAACCCTCAAAGATATATTAAGTATAAACAGCCTTCTGTCATTCATATTTGGAAAAAACCATCTGTTTGAGGTGTCGGCTCATTCCTTAGCTGAGGGTGCCTCTTACTACTGAGGAGTCCTTATAAGAATTATGGTTCAACATAAATAAAGTTCTAGTAAGGATTATCCCTAGATAACATGATATCATTTTAGAGGAAAGCGTTGAGTAAATCAAATTTTGATATTAAGAAGCTGGGACTTCACTCAACAGATCAAGGAACCGCAAGTAAAAGTGGTCGGCCAGCCAAAAGCCTACCTAGAACCCTCCAAGTAGTGGTGTAGCCTAAGCTTGTAGACTATGAGGGGTTGTTCTGGGATCCTTTCCACTAGAATACTCAAGTGACAGAGTTTTCTGATTCTAGAATAGAGTGTTCCTAGAATCCGATAAAATAGAGGGAGACATAAAATTATTTATGTAATTAATCACAATGTCTATACCGGTAATCTAGATAAAAGGTACTTATCTACTAAAATTTATTTTTTTAGAAAATGACATGTTATACCACATGTTTAAACTATGATATATAATTGACAATATAAATTTCCACAGTGACACGAGAATCCATGAATAGTACAGGCGCATGCGCATAGTACTATGATATAGGAAACTCAAGGAGTCAATGTCCCCAACACTATTAAACTACCTCAAGAAGCGAGTGTGAAAATTTCTTACAGGAGACTAATATACAAAGCATATGATAGTTATACCATTATGATTTCACCAAGACATATATAATATAACATAAAGTCTCATCTGCGAGATGTTTTCAAGGAGAATGTGAAGAAATGATATGAATAAGGCGAAGTTTACACGGGCATTGTAAATTTAAAGATTTATCATGATCAATAAATATCATTCTCATCACATTAATCAAGTCTTGTTATAAGTTACAAACCAAACAGGTATTGAGTAAACTATTCATTACCTATCTAGGTATGGTTCTCCCAGTGAATAACAATAAAAGAAAATTAAGCTTTATTTCTTATGGAAGATAAATTGAATGATAATGTGAAAAGGTAAAAGGCATTTATTGACAATGAAAAATTCGCGACATCCTTCAATTAATAAGATATTCACAATGGTTATATGAATTTCATATTTTAAAATAATGTTACAGGAGATTAAAAGAAGTAAACCGATTTAAAGAATCACGATTCCACGTCAACATCCGGCATATTCATCAATGTGATGTTTCCATTTACTACATGGATATTAAATAAAATATGCTGGTAACATATGAGTATTCTAATATAATAAACTAGTTAGTATAGAAACCTTACTTGAAGTCAGGTATATTCTATAAATAGGCTGTGAAAGGGTGATACCTAGGCCAGTGGTGAGAAGTACACAACTTCTTTAATTTCCAAGTGAATGATTCATGTTGAACTATTGTTGAGTATAACCACAAACATAACATCAATATCATGTGTCCTTGGATTCAAGGATACATTCATTGAGTTTCTTAAATGAATGTGGTTTTTGTTAGACTCAATCACTAGTTCCGTGATACATGAATCATATGCAATTAGTGAGGAATATAAATGTAAGACTTATACCCAGTTGTGACAGGATAATTCTTTGTCATGTAATACTAAAAAAGGATGTCATGAATATACCTTGTATGGTATTTATGCTCGACACAGCTAAATACTTTTGGTATTATCGATGTCTTTAGTTTGGAAAAAGGAGCTTTCAGAAATGAAGGTACGTCACAAAGATTTTGTAAATTGTTCTACATGACAGTATGAAATATTCTATGTATATGTTAGAGGTATATATACTTCACAAGATTCATTTATGTAATTAATGGAATATCAAAGTGATGTATTTTCACGGCCATGAGATATGAGTTGCTTTGGGTTGGGATACCGAAGAATATCTCGACCAAGCATTCATCAATCATGATAATGTAGTGTGGAGCAATTCTTAAATTCACATTAACTTATCAACATCAAGACATTGATTTTAATGGGGAGGATTGATTATGATGTCTTACATATCAACATTGATCAACAAAATTTACCATGGATTAATTCCTAAACGCACATTTTATACATAAAAGTATTGATGTAAGAAATATCAATGTTGGAACTGGAAGAAACATCTATTATATTTCATGAAATGCTTTGCAAATAACAGTGATATCCCACAACCATATTCCAACTATAATGAAAAATGGATATCATACGAGTCATGGTATGATGTAAACCCATTATTTCATAAGAACAAGTGTTTGGATACAATGATTTTGTTAGTGCATAAACAAAATTGCGTCAAGACAAACACAATGTACATTTAGTGTAATAACCATAAATATTTTTTAGGATGTTACATAAATCCCCAAGATAGAAGTGTAGGTAGTAAAGCAATAGACTACACTTCTATATAAGGGTACACATCTCTATTAGAGATATTGGGTGCTATATTGACTTGTTTTTAGTCAATGCTCAAAATGAACAAGTGGTTGGAATAGAAACTAGTTCCACAAGCGCATGTGGAACAATGACTGTTCCGGATACACATACTACGTATGAAGGATAAAACCATGGTGATGGTTTTTATAATCACTATGTCCGGTGATCTATTATTCAAAGTGAATAATATTTCCTACAAGTAAGCAGTATAAGGAAATTAGATAAAATTTATAAGACTAACTAAAATTCAATTAATGTATTCTATGTATCAAAGTAAAAAGGCGCTATTATATTATATACTACGGTGGGTATTCAAGTCAGTTGATACATGGATGGTACGAGCTTAGTACCGATAATGCTCGATTTGTTTCACCAAGTTGTTATTCCTAAATCCATTATAATTATACTTATCATAGCTAATATTTATGATCAATTTATTTAGAATTGGATGTCATAACCATCAATTGTGGATGGTGTCTATACGAAGCAACCAGAAATGGATGGGCACATCACAGAATGCTAATAAAGGTTGCAAGTTTCGGAAATCCAGTTTAGGACTAAATTAAGAAACATAATCGTAGTATAGACATTTAAAACAAATGTTTTCCATGTGTCTACCAGTGGTTGGTGGGAGAGCTAAGGTTTTCCTATAAGAAATATGTTCGGTAACATATGGAAAATAGACATTGGTATGACAGTTATTTAAGACCAAAATGAAATTTACTCTCCAATGATTGACTTAATGTAGCAGCCTATGTTCTGGGAACAGGATCTACTAAGGTAGATCTATAGGTTGCTTGGTCCTAGTCAATCATACATATAGTGACATTGTATAGAAAAATACATGTTGTAACAATTCAAGAGATGAATTGTTTCCTGTGTCATAGGGCATAATATCTCCATGTTGACCTGTCCGTGACATGGGAATAGATAAATATGATGATTTGAAATCCATACATTATATTGATTGATCAATCATGTATTCCATGATATATACAAGAACTGATATTTCCAAGGTATGTTTTACAATAAGAAAATATCTGTTATATCCAGAAGAAATGCAAGGGATGTAGTCAGAACAATCTAATTGTACTTCAACATGTACAAAAGATATGTACCTGGTAAGTGGAGAAGAAAGGATACTATTTTTCTAGCATACAAACTAGTTTTCTATAGATCAATGTGATCTAGTATTGCAGTTAGGCCAAAGACTATGAGCGATTCAAGATCATATCAGTCAGTGGTGGCCATACCTACAAGACTGAGTACATTGCAACTTCTATGATATCTAGGAAGCAATTAAATTCAATGATTTGTTCGAGTTCATGGTATTTCACCTGGTTATAAAACTATTATAATAATGTAAATTATGATATTCTTACTAGCACAGATGTCATTTTATGATATTCGACAAAAGGGATATACTCGGTATACCATCTCTTGAGATGTTTTAATCAAAGAGATGAGGTCTCTTTAGCTGAATAGCCTCACGGCGGAACTATGGTGGACCCAGTACTTAAGGCCTTCACTCACTAGAAACATGGTGCTTATCATGTGAGTAGCTAACAAGTTTGGTTAGCAAGTTGGCTCTACTGCATGTGGGAGTACTGAAATAGATGGTGCCCTATACCCAACTATTCAGTGATTTTGATTACCATATCATGTATACAGTAAGAAATGCATGATGTCATCTTACCATTATAGTGTAGAATTTTTTGTGTCATCTATTTTAATGTTATTGTCCAATGATTAATTATCGTATCGAAAGGTTATAGAAGATCCATGACTATAATGAGAACCTCTAGATACTATGAAATTAATCTTAAATATATGTTCTATGGTCTAGATACATCTAACTAATTGGACATAGTAGATGTCTGACCATCGGGTGTTGGGGGCTCGTAAGCATTTATACTTCTTCTCATGATGTTTGCACTTGGTGATCTCTAGTAGTGAGATCATGAGGACTGACCCGCCAAAAGGAACACCACATTTTTTGGGTGTCATTGGATGTTCCTATCTATGATCATGTGTAATGGTCTCCTGACTTGAGATCATTAAAAATTTATGTCATTTGATTGTGTACCTTGATGTAAGATGAAAACCATGGCGATGAATTCCTAGTGAGGTAGTTTGTGTCGGGTGCGTCATTGGTGGCATGACATTGGTTCAATGGTAAAGAAAGGATTTTTCACTTCTGGGTTATGGTTGTAATATATCTCAGGCCATGTTGATATAGATGGAAGTATCATTATAAGACCATGGCCAAGGCAGTCGAGGGTAAATCCATCCAGTTACACCAACAAACTGTAAAGCAAGAAAATGACGATGACACATGACTGTGTCCTACTTTATGAGATATTACAGACAAATAGACTATATTACACAATGTGTTTTCGTAGGTTTGTTGTCGCTGCTGTAACAATCCTTATTTCATCAGGGGCCATGATGTGTTGCTAGATCCCACTCTTGGTCTGTGAATACTATTCAAAATTATCGAAATAATGGCCTAGAGGGTCACACACAATAGCATATTCAATATTCTGTCCTATTCAATTGAATAGGATTATTGGACATAGTGGGCCCCGCCACAGGGGTCCGGGAATTGTCCATAGTTAAAGGATCACAAATGAAATAAATAAATTCATATTATTGGTGTTTAGAATAATGAATATAGTATTTATTTTTTTAATGTATTTATGTTTTTTAGTAAAAACATGAAAAAATATTAATTGACGAATATTAAATTATTCGAGGTTCAATTAATGTTTATGGGTGGGATGAGTGGGGTTAATGACATAATTATTATCACGTAATATATTTTAATATATTACAAGTAAATGATAATAATATTTATGGCTGATTTTAGTGGTCATAAAATGTCATTAATTGTGCATTAAGTATTCGGGGTCTGCGAGATGATACCAGGTATTTTAATTGAGCACAATAAATAGAAGAGGAGGGGCATTTTCCAAACACTATTCATGGAGTTTGTCTCTCTTCTCTTCTCTCCCACATTGTCTAAAGTGATGCTCGGGATCCAAGGAGATCATATGGAGCTCTCTCTTGGGCATCGCTAGCGATGTGATGCAATGATCATTGGAGCATCGAAGGCATCGTCCCAAATTCGTGCTAGCACCCGGATTACAACAAATGGCGCTCCTACCGATACCTTGGAGCACGTGTGGACGATCTAGAGGAATTAGAATTCAGATTCTTGGAGTAGTGATCATCAACAACGAGAAGATATCATGCGTGTCTTTGTATTTAAACCATGTATTTTACGGTTCAATTTTGTGCATAAAGTCCTCCACGTGTGGTCCTTGGCTAAGACAGGGCTGCCCTTCTCTGACGTCGAAAAATTTACATCGAACATTGGTGAAATTTTTTTAAAACCCACTATTTGGGGCTTCCACTGCATGACCAGTTCCAACATTTTATCTGCACTAAAAAATCATCGACAAAGGTCCCTTTAATCAGTGATTTTTTAAGCACTGATAAAAGGTTCCTTTATTAGCAGTTTTTTAGAGATGATAAAAATGACCCCTTTTTTCATGATTTGAATATTATAATAAAATATCCATGTTTAGGAAAAGTGAATGAATTTTTAAATGGTTCGGGTAGGGTGCATGATTCTTTTCCGTCATTTGGTTGACCTTTAGACATTGCGTCATTGTGCCGCTCTTTATAAACTTCTCTGGAGATCCCTTGTTATAGCATATTAAATTGTTGATTTGTTCTATCATTTTCTGTTGGGCGACGGTCGGAATGTTGCAACAACTCCTCCCACTCCCTTCACTCTTAGCTGGATGATGTTGCCCCGCTGATGTCATTGGACTTGGCCAACACACCATGGTCATGCCACAGTCACGCCGCAGTCACGCCTCGGTCACGTTGCAGTCAAGACATAGTCACGCTACGGTAATACCCTGATTTGGCCCTACTCTAGGATGACACCCTACGATGGTTTTTAGTGATAGATTTCCACCAGTCTTGTGATCAATGTTGATACTGACAAATCACAATTTCGGCAGGCGGGGTGACGACCAGAATGTTGCCATGCCTCCTCCCACTCCCTGCGCTCCTAGCCAGATGATGTTGCCCCGAGGATGTTGCTGGACTAGGCCAACACGCCGCGATCACAACACGGTCACACCGTGATTTGTACCTGCTCCATGATGACACCCCACAATATTTCATAGTGATAGTATTCCATGAATCTTGTGATCAATGTTGAGAGGGACTAATCCTAATTTCTACCCGTGGGGTAACGACCAGAATGTTTCCCTCCCTCCTCCCACTCCCTTCACTCCTGAAAAAAAGATACTTCCCCACAGATGTCGCTAGACCGGGCCATCATGCCGCAGTCACATCGCGTTCACGCAGTGGTCATGCCATGTTCACGCCGCAGTCAAACCGCGATAATTCCGTGATTTGTCCATGCTCGAGGATTACACCCTACAGTGGTTCACATTGATAGAATTCCTTGAGTCTTGTGATCAATGTTAAAACTAACTAATCGCAATATCTGCCTGTGGGGAGACGGTCAGAATTTTTCCCCACCTCCTCCCACTCCCTTCGCTCCTGGTCAAAAGATGCTACCCCACAAATGTCACTAGATTGGGCCAACATGCCACGGTCAGGACGAGGTCATGCTGCGGTCACGCCACGGTCACACTGCAGTCATGCTGTAGTAATGTCACAGTTAGGCTGCGGTAATGATGTTATTTTCCCCTGCTTCAACCACATATTGCCCACACGATCCCCTTCCACCTTCATTTTATCCCACTTCCATCAGCATTCCAGCCCGCAACAACCTCCCTTCCACCTTCAAATCACCTCGCACATTCCCCCCAGCACCTGCAACCATCCCCCTTCCATCAACATTCCATCCCCCTTCCACCTAAATTTGAGCATTCAACATCCCCCAACAACCTGCAATCCATCCCGCACTATCCACCACACAAGCCACCAATCACAACCTCCTGCAAAAGACTCATGCCACCCCTATGCCTCCTAAAAAAAGCCACATTCACCAATTCCATCCCTCATTTTCCCCTGACCTCCTACATCCCAGCCTGCACCATCCCCTGCCACATGCCCAACAACCCAAAACCACGTGCAATCCATATCACACTAGCCCCCTGCCACCTATTCTAGCCCGCACCAGTCCCTACCATCCCCATGCTGCCTACTTTCCCACCCGCACCAGACACTCCAGCCCGTACCAGCCATCACACCATCCCCCGGCCTTCTGTATTCTAGGATGCGTGAGAAAAACTCCATGAAAATCACAAAAAGGATTGGTTAAAGAGGATCCCCTTTTCTGAGCCCTCTTTCCCCGGAATAGTGGCCATGTAAACATCCATTAATGTTCACCATGAACATTGGGGTAGAGACTGATCTTTTACCCTAAGATGAGAACCTAGACGGACATCCGAGTATAACCAAAGCATCCTATAAGAATTACCACCTAGACTAATCAAATCCTTGAATAAATCGATCTTGAAGGCACATCTAGGAACCCCGGGGGGAGGGCCGGGGTGTCTACAGGGAAGGGGGGAGGGTGCATGTGGGTGTCTAAGAGGGGTTTTCCGGTGGCAGTGTCTAATAGATGTCCGGGGGGGTCTGTAGGGCAAGCTATTGGTGGGGTTTCGAAGGGATGTCTGGGGGGTGCCGAGGGGTCTGTAGGGAAGGGGGAGGGTACATGCGGGATGTCTAGGAGGGACTGTCTAGGTGGGTGTCCAAGGGCTATCTGGGGGTGGGGGAGAGGGGGAGAGGGGGTCCGTAGTGCAGGGCGTAGGGTGCAGGTGGGGAGTCTAGTGGGATGTCCAGGGGGTGTCCAAGGGTTGTCTGTGGGGCTGATTTGAAGTGATAAACCAACGATAAATGGGACATAACCTCATAGAAATAATTTTGATAATGATTTTTGGAAAGGTGATCCCAATAGCAATAGGTCTGAAATCATTTACATCAACAAAATTTACTTTCTTTAGGACAAGGGCAATAAAATTGGAGTTGATTCCATAGGGCACTGAGGCATGGTTAAATAACTCCCTCATAGCGTTAATGAGCTCATCAAAAACTATGTCCTTGTAGAACATAAAGAATTAATTCTTGAACCCATCAGGACCAGCCACACTATCCGGATTTGGAGAAAAAAGGGCACCCTTAACGTCTTTCTCATCAAGGGATGCAACAAGAGAGATTGTTGGATTGGTGTAGCCCGATCCGGTTGGGCCGAATGCTTGTGTCCTGCAACTATCGCAGGTCGAGATCTGTGGTGAGATCATTGGGGGTTTAAGGGGGCAACATGCCCCTACTCCAGGGGTCCGGGTGACGAAGGCCCTGGTCCAAATTTTTAGGAATTGTATCAACTTTGAGCACTTTAGCCGTGGGGAAATTGGTGTTCACATTACTATTGCAGTTTTGAATTTCATCCGGCAGCCACTGGAGTATTGGATACATATAGAAAAGTCATTATAAGATTGAAAAAGTTTATAATAATATTTCCACATCTCTCCATACTACTAAAGAAATATTATCCTCTATGAATAGCATGTGTAGAATTTTCATCACTTTCAACTGGTCAACCTATTCCTTTAAAACCCATTCTACAGAATATGACTAAATTAATCCTGATTATAAGAATTCACATAACCTATAACAACATGGAGATAATTTTTGACTATACACTAGATCAAATAAAAATCAACTAAAGTAGTGGGAGGTGGAGCACAAGATGTAGATGCAACAATAAGAGGTTGATGATAACTCAAAATTCCACTGAAATCTGAAATAAGTATATCTCTGAAATATTATAAATATAAAATGGATACAAAATCTGAAGGCACTGGGGAAAAAACTTTCTCAACAACAGTTAAAGAAGCATTTATATGTCATAATTTGGTAGGTACATATATGGGAAAATTATGACGTTCACATGCTTGGTCAATATTCTTGACTTAGGATCCCTTAGGACATGTGCAAGGGATGTGTAGGGGGGCAGCTGTCCAGCAAGGGTGGGGGGAGGTGTCTAGGGGGTCCAGCAGGTGGCGCTTCTATCCAGGGGGGGCCAATAGTTGGGGGGTGTTGTACAGGGGGGTCTAGCAGGGGTGATGTTGTCCATGGGGGGTCCAGCAGGGGGGATGCTATCCAAGGGGGTCCAATAGGGGGGATACTGTCCTGGGGGGTCCAGTAGGGGGGTGGGCTGTCCAGTGGGGTACAGCGGGGGGCTGATGTCCAGGGGGGTTGGGGCTGCTATCCAGAGGGGGATGCTGTCTAGGGGATCCAGCAGGGGGAATGGGATGTGCAAGGGTGTCTCTGCAAGGGGTGAAATGGACATGTGAGTTTTTTTTGGGGGAGGGGGGCTGTCCAGGGGTGTAGGGGGGGGGGGGTTAGTAGGGGTACATGGGGGGTGTCCATCAGGAGTGGTTAAAGGGGTTCTAGTGGGTGGGGCTGACGTCCATGGGGGGTCCAACAGTGGGGGGGGGGGCTTTTGTCCAGGGGGGGTTGCAGTCCATGGGGGTTCAGTAGGGGGTTGCTGCTGTCTAGTAGGGGGCTGCTGATGTCTAGGGGGTCCAGCAGGGGGGCTATCTAGGGGGGTCAAGTGCGGGGGATGTTATCGAGGGTAGTCTAATAGGGGGTGGGGGCTGTTATCCAGGGGGTCTAGTAGGGGAATGGGGTGTGCAATGGGGGTGTAAGGGGGTGTGTGCAAGGGGTGTAAGGGATGTGTTTATGTGAGGGGGGGGGGCTACTGTCTTGGGGGGGGGGGTGTTCAGTAGGGGTGTAGGGGGGGTGTCCAGTAGGGGTGGTGTAAGGGGGGTCCATTAGGGTGGGGGGGGGGGTTGTCCATGGGGGTCTAGTAGGGGGCTTCTGCTTTCCATGGGGGTCCAACAAGTGGGGTGTCTATGGGGTCCAGGGGGGGTGTTGTCTAGGGGGTTGGGGCTGCTGTCCAGGGGGGTCCAGTAGGGTGGTGCAAGAGGTGTTCAAGGGTGGTGAAAGGGGGGTGTGAAAGGGATGTGTGTGTGTGTGTGTGCGGGGGGGGGGGGGGGGTGCTGTCCAGAGGGGGGTGTCAAGTAGGGGTGGTGCAAGGGGGGTCCAGCAGGGGGGCTTCTCTCTAGGGGGTCCAGTAGTGGGGCTTCTATCTAGGGGGTCCAATAGGGGTTGGGAGGTGCTGCTGTCCAGGGGGTCTAGTAGAGGGGGGGCAGCTGTCTAGGGGGGTCCAGGAGGGGGGGGGGGTCAAGTCCAGGGGGTCCAGCAGGGGGGGGGGGGCTTCTATCCAGGGGGTCCAGTAGGGGGATACTATCCAGGGGTCTATCAGGGGTGGAGGGTGATGTCTCAGGGTGTCCAGTAGGGGGGGAAAGGGGTGTACAAGGGGGTGGAAGTGGTGTACGAGATGCTTGGGGGTGGCTTCTGTCCAGGGGGTTGGTTTTTATTATGAAATTGCAAGGGTTTTAGCCACAGTTCATTGAACCATGGCTGGTATTGTCATGGCTATAGGGCCAAACCAATAGCCACGGTTTGAAATCGTGGCTATAGTTCTATATCCATGGTTTGATACCGTGGATATAGTGCTATATCCACAGTTTGAATTCGTGGATATAGGTCTATAGCTAGAGTTGGAACTGTGGCTATCAGGCTATAGTCCTGGTTCGAAACCCTGGCTATATGGCTATAGCCATAGTTCAAAACCATGGCTATAGGCTGGGACCTATATCCACAACAATACCATTCATGGTTCAATGAACCATGGCTCTAACATATAGCCACGGTTTCTGGGCGAATAGCCACAGTTCCAAACCATGGCTATAGCCTAAATTTCTAGTATATATATATATATATATATTAGTGTGTGCCTGTATTAACAAACTGATATATATTATATATATATTCTAACATATGAATATACATATGAATATATAATATATGTCAGTATACATAAATATATATAATTATAGATATAGATACACATAATATATATGTGTGTGTGTGTGTGTAGTATATATGTATTTATATATTTATTTACACACACACACACAAACATACTTAATAAATGTATTTAAAAATAATCTTATAAATATATTTTAATGTACGAATAAATATACGGATAAAAAATTATAAATATATATAAATAAGTGGATTTAAATATAAATATTAAATATAACTATCAATATCTATTAATATATATATACCTAAATTCATTTATGAATAAATATAACTATATATATAAAAAAAAATATAACATTAAAGGGATAAACAAACAAGATGGATGAGTGGTAAACACTAATACACATTTACCCATTCAAACCATTTAAAATGGCCTTTAACCGTGCTAAAAAAATCTTTTTTAGTCAGAGATATGATAAGGGGAGCCTTTATCAATGCTTTTTTAGCACTGATAAAGGCCTAGCCTCCTACAGTGTGCATTTTATATAACAACACACTCAAAAGAAAATTTGCAGTTTAAACAACACACCCAGAAGCAAACCTGCTATATAAATTTAATTGATATCATCAATATAAAAATGTCCACCCATGGTATTTAGGAAAAAAACACTACTATTTACATTTCCAACAAAATGTTTATTTAATTACATGTACAATTGTCCAAGAAACATTCTAAAACATTAGTATTTCATATTTTGATTCCCATGATCCCCTCTCAAAAATGACCTCCCATGGTATCGGTTTCTAAAAAAATTAAATCATCTGGAGTAAAAGATTCCACCTATATAATAAAAAATATTAAGTTATTAATTGTATAAATAAATAAATTAAACCTTAATATGAAATAACACATTAATAAAATGTCTATATTTAATAAAAATGAAACATTTGGAGTCATACCAGTCATATCATGTGTCCTATTTAGATGGGGTTGATTCTTATATGTTGAAATGAGTTATGGATCATTTTACTAAAATATCAACAAAATCCGATTGTGTTTTCTCGGTTTTGAGTATGTCACATTTTCTTTTACTAAAATTGATGTTAATTTCAAACAATGAAACATTTAGAGTTATACTAGCCACACCGTGTGTCATATTGATGTGTAGATAATTCATACCAATCGGAAATTATTTATGGATAATTTTTATAAAATATCAAAACAATATGAATTCATTTTCATTGTTTTTAGTATGTCTATTGATTTTTTGACTAAAATATCATTTAAATCTGGAAACAAGCATTTAGATTAATACTGGACATATCGTGAGTCAGTGTGATGTGAGACTACTTCATACAGATCAAAAATGACTTATGAATCATTTTACTAAGTTATCATGAAAATCAGAGCATGTTTTCTTGGTTATTAGTGAGTGACACGTTTTGAACTAAAATTTAAATTTTAAACTGATAAGATACACTTTTAGTCATACAGATCACAACATGCATTATATTGTGGTTGGGTTGACTCCTACATGTAATAAATTACACATTGATAATTGTCCTAAAGTATAAAAACAATCTGAATGCATTTTATCAGTTTTCAGTATGTCACCTGTTGTTTTTACTTAAATTAATGTCCATTTTAAATAAAAATACACACTATGAGTTATACCAGCCACACCATAAATCCTATTGAGGTTTGGTAGATCCTTAAACATAAAAAATATCTAAAATATCATTTTAATAAAATATCAAAACAATGTGAATGTGTTTGCACATTTTTCAGAAGGTCACTTATTGTTTTTACTTAAATTAATGTTAATTTTAAATAAAAGGAGACACTTTGAGTGATTCCTATCATAATGTGTGTCATATTGAGATGATATTGATCCCTTAAAGTCATAAATGACTACTATATAATTTTCATAGAATATAAAATCTATAAAAATTCGTTTTCATTGTATTTAGTATGTCATTTTTTGTTTTTACTTAAATTCATGGAAATTTTAAATAGAAAGAGAAACATTGAGTTATACAGAAAAAACAGTGCATCATATTAATGTATGGTTGAGTCCTATAACTAAAAAATGACTATTTTATCATTTTAATTAAGTATAAATATAATATGAATTTGGTTTCTCAGTTTTCATTATGTCACTTGTTCTTTTTACAGAAATTAATATCAATTATAAATAAAAAGACAAACTTTGAGTCATGCTGGTCACACCATAAGTCTTATTGAGGTGAAATTGAATCCTACTACTCAAAAATGAATCATGGATAATTTTCCAAAAATATCAAAACAATAAAATACGTTTTCTCAGTTATCAGTATCTCACTTGTTGTTTTTACTTAAATTGCTGTAAATTTTAAATAAAAATAGACACTTTGAGTTATACCAGACACACCATGAATTATATCGAGGTGGGGATGATTTAGATGTTATGTTTTATGATTCTTACATAAATAAATATTTCTCGTTGAGATCCATGTTGTGAGGGATGACAAATTACTTTCCAACTTATGGAAATTTTTCAGGATATAACATTAAAGGAACTAAAGAGTGTCTGGTTTGTCAAAAAGGTACACATTCAATTAGTGTGAAACATTCATCAAAGATTATGTTTCTAGAATATTTTAGATTTATACCCTAATGGGATAATTACCTATATTAGGCTACATCATTTTATAGAAGTTGATAAGAACATACAACACCATCTCCCATAATAGTTGATCAACTGTTTGAGAAAGTAAGTGATATGAACAATAAATTTGCTAAACCATTTTTGAAAAACCTTATGAAAACAAGTTGGAAAATGTGATCAGTTTTTTGTTTGACTTATTATTATAGAATTTTTTGTACACCTGACATTTTATTGATGTTATTCATTTTGAAAAGCAATTATGTGATACTTTCATCGGTACATTGTTAATGCACTGAGAAAACAATGGATGAAATTAAGTCAAGGTTGGAGATGGTTCACATGGGAATATGAGAAGAGTTGGTGCCTATTAAGGGTAAAAAATGAAATATTCTTCTACAACCTGATTACACTCTTTCCAAGTAAGAGTGATATCAGTTTTTCAACTTCATGAATAACTTAAAGGTTCCATATGGGTATTCATTGAATATCAAGAATATTGGGTCAATAAATGTTCTGAAGTTAAAGGGTTTGAAATCACTTGAATGTCATATTTCTATAAATGAAATCATTACTATAGATATACATTTCATTTTATCCAATAACACCCTTTATACATTAACCAAGATTTATTTCTTCTTCAAAGTTATATCCAGCAATGTTATAGATCTGAGGAAATTTCCGACTATGGAAAGATAAATTATCATCATGTTATGTGAATCAGAAATGTTCATCCCATAAAAATTCTCTAATATAAGTGTTGACATTATGGTTCACATAGTGAGTGATATTAGACTATGTTTCCCTATATACTATAGATGAATGTACCCAATGGAATGGTAAATGATGTTTTTTTAAATGGTATTTCAAAAAAAGAATTTAACCAGAGGGTTTTAATGTAGAGTGATACATTTTTGAGGAATCCATTGAATTATTTACAAAATACATATCAGGTTTGGAATGATTTTGTCAACCAAAATATCATCACACTGGGAAGATTGTGGGTGAAATAATTTTTGGAAGAGATGTTTTCAAAATCAATTTTTTAGATCATATGTATAACCACCATTACATTTTTAATAATGGTTTAGAAGTTCCACCATATGTTGAAATACACAATGAAAATCTTAGGCATTTTATTCCATCAAGGGATGAAAGTTAGAAATCAAATACACATAATGAACAGTTTATAGAATGGTTTTTGGACTATATTTTTAACGAGTCAGATGAAAATCCATATTCAATTTAAGAACAAATTAGATGGTTAACAGAGGACCAAGTGTGTATGTATTATATTAAAATGGTTATGTAATTAAGGGATATAAATTCTATAAGAATGTACATGATGAAGAAAATGCCATGAAAAATATTGGAGTTACACTTGTGGATGAAGAAATGCATTTTCTAATACTAAGGAATAAAATATATTTTACATGAATATGTTAGACATTGGAATCATAAAAAAATGGGAGTTGGATTATACAACATTCCCAAGTACTGATTTTCTAATTCATGTGGGTTGATAATAGTTGTGCTATTAAAATAGATGAATTCAGATTCATGAATGTTGATTTCAGTATGTAAGTGTACAAAGATGAACCATTTATAATAGAATCATATGAAGTAATTGTATTTTATTTTCTAGATCTTAGAAACTGAAAGTGGTCAATTGGTCTATTATCCAACAAATCCAATGAAGGGTAAGATGAAAATTAACAGAGTATTGACACATTCATTTGTACTATGTAATCATTTTACAGTTGTCCAAATGTAGAATATTTTTTATATCAGAGGTGCCCACAATGAAGGGATTCTGATAGTCAATAATGGGGTCAAATTCCTTCATCATTTTAAAAAAGGGAGTTCAATAATCAAGTTATATTTTTTTGTAATATACATTGTGTTACCTCATGTTATTATCTATTCTCTATTGTATTTATGTTGTCTAAATTAAATGTTAAACCAATTATGTAGATAATTAGTTCTACACATATTGGTGCTCCCAATCCTGAGGAACAATAGGTCTTTCAATCTAATTTTTCTCACAGTACAGAGGAACAACGACCTTCTGTATGTGATGCTGCTCCCAATCCAGAGGAATAATAGGTTTCTCATCATGTTCCTACTACCAGAGTCGGTGCATTACTTCGTAACATTGGCATGATCACAAAAGATCAAGTCTCGAAAGACCGATTAGTTTAGTAGCCTTGGAAACACTGGATACATTCATAAATGTTACATTTCATCATAAAGTGAAAAACTAATAACAAAGTCTTCATAGTCCACACTCATTTCCTCTTCTGACTATCCCTGTAGGTCATTCATAAAATACTTCTTCACATCCTGGAAAATATTAAAACATTGAAAGGGGTGAGCTCAGATGCTCAGTAAGGATAACAATAATGCGGAAGCTTTCATAAATAAACATTAACATTTAAGGCAATGTATAACTAAAACAAAAGCCTTTTAAACATGAACTTCAACATAATATGGCAAAAGTAAAATGAGATAATGCCATTTACTTCTTCACATGGATATTCTACTGGTCGAATAATCACATGCAATATCAATAACCAATTTCATAATGATGGAATGCATAATGCCAGACTATCATAACCACGTAGTCAAGGCCTCGTGCCAAGACCACAAATAAGATTTTGTCAAGGCCTTGTGCCAAGACACTAGTTTGTCTCATGAGACCTGCCGATGCCTTTTTTTCGAAGATACTTATGTTTAAAATTACTCAAATATACTCCAGTGTTTTTCTGAAATCATTATGCAAGCTTCTGAAAACAAAATAACTAATTCTGAGACTACTCGACTAATTACAGGACATGATGGGTCCACGCCCAATCCCTTCCTGTCTAACACACTCGAGAGTCGGGTTTTCTGAAAACAATTTTAAGCATGCGTTAAATACGTATACATTTGCACTGGATTTTCATATATTTGAGAGAAATATATCTCTATTTTTTGAAATCATTTAAAAATCAAATAATTATAAAATAAAACCTTTTGAAAAAATGTAAATGTCAAAGGGGTTTATACACCGTATAAATGAAATTTGTGTATAAAACAAAATATGTCTTAATGGATGGTGATTGAGACGAAGTCCTTAAAAAGATAATTTTTAAAATAAAATAGATCTATTATGTGTATTCACTATAGGTACACATAAAGGAAGTAAAAATAAGACATAATAATATCATGACATAATTTGAAAGTAGGAGATTAACCCAAAGAATGGAAGTTGGGTTAAGAAATTCCCTTACCTTGTGTCCGACTTGACTCAACCGTTCTTTAACCTCCTGAATAATAAACTAGAGTTAATATATACCTTATTAAGAACCATTTTCAATTTCATTATCCTTATTATATCACTTATTACAATGATATGAACATTATGTAATTATTTAATTTAATAACGGTCGTTTTGTCGATCTTTGGTACTTGAGTCAACAATAAGCTTCTTATAATTACAAGTTGTTTATGTGGTGAAATATCCATTATATCCAGAATTATATTCATGATTTAGATGTCATATATATCTTATATATCCATTATATACATTCATTTATAATATTACGTAACATTTAGAGGTAAGAAATGAAATGCACCGTTCATGGAGACGGTAAGCCGTACGTACGCATGAACGCTACTTTCATTTAAATTTCATATTTAATGGAACTAAATCATAATGATATAAATGTATAATATAATGACAGTATAATATAGTGTATAATACCATTTACTCCATCCTTTATACATCCCACATATGGCATTAACGATTCAAATCACTTTGAGGGGGCGGTAGTCCGCACTTCCTAAAATGAAATTATCGCGTTTTACCCATAATGGAAATCATAAAGTATGCCATAAATGAGAAATACATAAGCATAAGTAAAACATAAACATATTATATATCGTATATAAAAATAGTTACATCTTAATGGCCACCTTTGAAGGTGTTATATGAGTGTTGAACAATCATCGTTTTGTGGGGCAGAAATTCACCATCCACAGAAACCGTATGTTCTTTAACCATTTGATGTAGTTGTGTGAGAGTGTAGCTCAAATAAATCTTATAACAACATCCTAGTATATTGAGGATACTGTTGTTGTTACAAAAGAAATGAATAAAAAGAGTTTAGGGGGTTGGAGAAGAAAAATAAAACAAAACAACATTATAAAAGACATTACCTCAAAATCGGGTAACTCTTTTTGATTTGAGCCAAAGGCTTCCTTGGGAAGCGTTCTGCCCAAAGTGAGGCTTCTAGGAGTAAGGGAGGAATGTTGGGAGAGTTTTTGGGCAGAGTTTGGCCGAGCCAAATGGCTTGAAAGTGTAAATGAGGTGGGAGAGGTGGGGGCCTTTTATAAGTGGAGAGGAGGGGCACTTTTGGAAAGATTGAAATGTTACATTATTTCACAATGCTTTTCGGATTCTAAAGGTCCCACATTTATATAATTCGAGGCTAAGGTGATAAGGTTTCGAAATATCTTCATCCAATAGGCTTTGGACAAGTGTAAGACTTGTATTTTGCATTATCTTCTCATTTTATTTAAATCGTTAAATAATGAGGTCATCGCCACATCATAATGATGTCATAAATAATTTAATTTATTTAATGTCTAAAAATTATAAAAAAAATACTATGATGTAGGAAATCTTTTTAGATTTCTAATGAATATTTATATTAAAAATTTGGACTTGTGTAACCCTACTTAAAAATTGTTTTAGTAAAGCAATTTATGTTAGTGTCATTTTCACTTTAATATTAAATAAAAACTAATTTATGTCATTTCCCAACAAAAGTGGATCCATGGGGTCCCCAAGTTAGGCCATGGCTAGTCTTGGTCGGCCATGACACAACCAATGAGGTTGGGACATGTGTCTAGGTCATTTCATATTATTAAAGTATTATTTATACCTTAAACCACACTAATTACTACTAATCGCGATTAAAACTTAATAAGTTACTATTCACCAAAAAATTATTTTTATCCCATTGAACCACATTTTACTTCTTAATGACAACCATGTATGTCGGATTTTTGAAAATCAAATCACAGAAGTGGTAATATTTCATTTAAACGAAAAATCAGTTATTTAACTACCACTTAGTGGTTTCACTATTCATCAAAAATGATGTCTATTTTACAAAATTCCAAACATATAAGTTGCATTAATTAATTTTATAATTAATTCCCGCTGTTACGACAAATAGCGTGTTTTCAAGAAACAATTTATATCAAAAGATTGGCAATTGTTTATCTCCAATTTCAATGTTAAATTAATTCTAATGACCACCATTGGAAAAAATGGTAAAAATATATTCTAATTATACTTTAAAACCACTCAATAATATAACTTATTACTATAAATTATTTTGATTAAAAAAAATTTTTTAAGTATTTTTCACTATTCATAAAAATTTGGAACTTCTCAGAAAATTACAAAAAATTCAACATTGGATAATTTCAATATTAGGAATACAAAAATGAAGTACATTTTGAAATATAAAATTTTTATAAATTTAAAAAGTGGTTATTACCATTCATAACGGCTACTTTGATTAGTTGCGGTGTGTTAGAACTCGAAGTTGCGTACAATGCAAGCTATTGCATTATTGAATGAGTAGCGTATCGTGGAAGCTCGGGTTGTTACATTCTCCCCTCCTTCAATAAATTGCGTCCTCGCAATTTGAAATTTTTCTTTGAAAATAAAAGGTTGAAAAGATAAAATACCTTTGAGGAAAACCCACATCGGAAATAAGGTTAATAAATATATAACATTAAAAGAAAGCAGGATAAGTACAAAGGTCACCCGTTATAGCCCATTCTAGGATTCTATGAAAATATGGATATGGAGGAAAAACAAACCATCAAGGTCTGATGGGGAGTTATAGAAAACAGGATTAGGAGAAAGTTTAACCACAAGAAAATCACAAACTTGTGATTGGTTAAACGGTTATTGAATCCCTAGTTGGAAACGTTAACCGACAACATTTTTGTTTTAAGTTACCTTTTATAATGTTAAGGATTTTATTTAGGAGATTTACTAAGAACGTAAGGGAATATACATACTTGTTATGTATACTTTCATTCGTTAATGAATTTTTACCACAAACCCATCTTTTACTCCAAATGGTAACAGAACTCAAAAATATTCTATTTATCCTAATTGTATAAGGTTCTAAATGTTAACACATACCATTTAGATTAGTAAAATTATTTTGTAATAACCAGGGACTTCCTGTAGGCTAGTGGTAGGAAATAAAGTCCTGTCGCACTTTGATTGTGGGTTCGATTCCTACAGCTTTGTCCGACGCAACGGTTTATGCCCCACCCTGCAGGTTGTCCTTTTCCTAAACCTATAGTATTATAATACTCCAAAAATAATCTTCATAAATTTTTTTAACCTTAAACCATACTATCCAAAAATCAACTTAATCCACTCCAACCTTTATAGTTATCCAAAATACCTCTGTCCAGACTTTCTCTAAAAGGTCTCTTAATTCCAAAATCAATTTATCTGATTCCCCAAACAAAGTAAAGTTTCTCTTATTGTCACATACTAAAAATATAATTACCTTCATCAAATTAAAACCTTACTGAAACCAACAAGTACTGAAGTACAATCCTTATATAGATCACATTATTCTAATAACCAGAATATAATCCATGAGTCCAAAAGCACCAATACACTAGTTATTCTGCTTCAACTGTAGTAATAGCATAAGATTGTCCTTGATCCCTTGGCCTTTTCTGAGGTAAGTTTCCTTGACGCTTAGGACATTCATTTGCATAATGACCCATTTCTCTACAATTGTATCATTCAACTTTGACAGCCTCTTTCTTTCCCTTGCAATCACGTGCCTGGTGACCTTTTTCTCCACATTTATAACAGACTCCCATTCCTTTTAGGCAAGTACCAGGGTGATTCTTCCCACAATTATCACATAATGGGAAATCCTTCTTTCCCTTTTTCCCTTTATCTATCTCTTGTTCCACCGTTCTCTTCTTCTCTTGCTTTACATTGTTGTCATAAGACTTAGAGAATTCCTTTTCTGTCTTGATAGCACATGAGACTATATCTTCGTATGTTGAGAAATATTGTGACACTAGAGCTCGACGGAGAAATGGTTTTAACCCATCAAAGAAACGATCAATCTTACTCCTTGGGTTACGTATATAATCGGCAGCATGCCTCGCTAACCTTGTAAAGTTAGCCTCATACTTTGCGACATTCTCATCCTCCTTCTGCCTCAGACTCAGAAATTGCCTTTCCATATCTGCTCGATGGTCACGAGGAAAGTATTTTTCTAAGAAAAGATCTTTGAACTCCCTCCATTCCATATTCGATACGTCATCATCTTCCTTTGTGTTTTGAATCAGCGGCCACCACTGATCGGCATCTCCAGTGAGGCGGTAAACTGCCATGACAACCTTCTCCCTTTCACTACTCCCCAAGGCATGGAATATTTTCTCTACGGAATTTATCCATTGCTCAGCTACTATAGGATTTTTACTCCCATTGAAGGTTGGTGGTTGTTGCCTCATGAAGCGGTCTAACATTGATCCTCCATGTTGCGGATCAGGGTGCTCCATACGAGTAAGGTTGTTATTCATAACCTGCGTGAGTTGTCCCAGTATGGTAATAAGTTGATCAGCACCAGTTGTATCTCCAGGTCCACAATAATTATCTTGAGCAGGAGGGCAATCCCTACACGGAGTTCGTGCATTGATACGGTTTCCATTCCTTCTACTAGGCGCCATTTCTAAACATTGGCATAAACTAGATTAGTTTATGAATCAAAATACATAATTCCATACTTGTAAAACACTTTACATAAATTGAACTATTTATGGATATAATCCATAATCATAAAAAGAAATGTTTTCTTTGAGGAATTATATACTCATAACCCTTCATAGTGATTTTTAAATAAAATGAGAATTATCCTAAGCATATCCCCCGGGAGTGTCGTAACCAAGAGTGCAGCAAGGCCCGTTGTCGTGCACCAGTTCCCGTTCAAGTCTAGCTCAAAGCGGTGTTTTCGGGTTTTACCCCTAGGTACATCTGTGCTAGAGCCGCCTCTACCTGCTCGTATCCAGACAGGGATGTATTGCTCGAAAAACTCATAACATCTCTATAATACCAAAATTCTAGGAAGTTCTTCTATACTAATCCTCAAAGTCTATCTTTGGGCTATGTGCTCTAATCAGTGTTTATCTAAATCTAGCTTCCAAGGTTAGTACTAAACTGCCTCTGATACCAACTGTAACGCCCCGACCCCAGCTACCCAGAGTCGGTGCGTTACATCGTAACATTGGCATGATCACAAAAGATCATGTCTCGAAAGACCGATTAGTTTAGTAGCCTTAGAAACACTAGATACATTCATAAATGTTACATTTCATCATAAAGTGAAAAACTAATAACAAAGTCTTCATAGTCCACACTCATTTCCTCTTCTGACTATCCCTGTAGGTCATTCATAAAATACTTCTTCACATCCTGGAAAATATTAAAACATTGAAAGGGGTGAGCTCAGATGCTCAGTAAGGATAACAATAATGCGGAAGCTTTCATAAATAAACATTAACATTTAAGGCAATTTATAACTAAAACAAAAGCCTTTTAAACATGAACTTCAACATAATATAGCAAAAGTAAAATGAGATAATGCCATTTACTTCTTCACATGGATATTCTACTGGTCGAATAATCACATGCAATATCAATAACCACTTTCATAATGATGGAATGCATAATGCCAGACTATCATAACCACGTAGTCAAGGCCTCGTGCCAAGACCACAAATAAGATTTTGTCAAGGCCTTGTGCCAAGACACTAGTTTGTCTCATGAGACCTGCCGATGACTTTTTTTCGAAGATACTTATGTTTAAAATTACTCAAATATACTATAGTGTTTTTCTGAAATCATTATGCAAGCTTCTGAAAACAAAATAACTAATTCTGAGACTACTCGACTAATTACAGGCCATGATGGGTCCACGCCCAATCCCTTCCTGTCTAACACACTCGAGAGTCGGGTTTTCTGAAAACAATTTTAAGCTTGCGTTAAATACGTATACATTTGCACTGGATTTTCATATATTTGAGAGAAATATATCTCTATTTTTTGAAATCATTTAAAAATCACATAATTATAAAATAAAACCTTTTGAAAAAATGTAAATGTCAAAGGGGTTTATACACCGTATAAATGAAATTTGTGTATAAAACAAAATATGTCTCAATGGATGGTGATTGAGACGAAGTCCTTAAAAAGATAATTTTTAAAATAAAATAGATCTATTATGTGTATTCACTATAGGTACACATAAGGGAAGTAAAAATAAGACATAATAATATCATGACATAATTTGAAAGTAGGAGATTAACCCAAAGAATGGAAGTTGGGTTAAGAAATTCCCTTACCTTGTGTCCGACTTGACTCAACCGTTCTTTAACCTCCTGAATAATAAACTAGAGTTAATATATACCTTATTAAGAACCATTTTCAATTTCATTATCCTTATTATATCACTTATTACAATGATATGAACATTATGTAATTATTTAAGTTAATAACGGTCGTTTTGTCGATCTTTGGTAGTTGAGTCAACAATAAGCTTCTTATAATTACAAGTTGTTTATGTGGTGAAATATCCATTATATCCAGAATTATATTCATGATTTAGATGTCATATATATCTTATATATCCAGTATATACATTCATTTATAATATTACGTAACATTTAGAGGTAAGAAATGAAATGCACCGTTCATGGAGACGGTAAGCCGTACGTACGCATGAACGCTACTTTCATTTCAATTTCATATTTAATGGAACTAAATCATAATGATATAAATGTATAATATAATTACAGTATAATATAGTTTATAATACCATTTACTCCATCCTTTATACATCCCACATATGGCATTAACGATTCAAATCACTTTGAGGGGGCGGTAGTCCGCACTTCCTAAAATGAAATTATCGCGTTTTACCCATAATGGAAATCATAAAGTATGCCATAAATGAGAAATACAGAAGCATAAGTAAAACATAAACATATTATATATCATATATAAAAATAGTTACATCTTAATGGCCACCTTTGAAGGTGTAATATGAGTGTTGAACAATCATCGTTTCGTGAGGCAGAAATTCACCATCCACAGAAACCATATGTTCTTTAACCATTTGATGTAGTTGTGTGAGAGTGTAGCTCAAATAAATATTATAACAACATCCTAGTATATTGAGGATACTGGTGTTGTTACAAAAGAAATGAATAAAAAGAGTTTAGGGGGTTGGAGAAGAAAAATAAAACAAAACAACATTATAAAAGACATTACCTCAAAATCGGGTAACTCTTTTTGATTTGAGCCAAAGGCTTCCTTGGGAAGAGTTCTGCCCAACGTGAGGCTTCTAGGAGTAAGGGAGGAATGTTGGGAGAGTATTTGGGCAGAGGTTGGCCTAGACAAATGGCTTGAAAGTGTAAATGAGGTGGGAGAGGTGGGGGCCTTTTATAAGTGGAGAGGAGGGGCACTTTTGGAAAGATTGAAATGTTACATTATTTCACAATGCTTTTCGGATTCTAAAGGTCCCACATTTATATAATTCGAGGCTAAGGTGATAAGGTTTCGAAATATCTTCATCCAATAGGCTTTGGACAAGTGTATGCCTTGGATTTTGCATTATCTTCTCATTTTATTTAAATCGTTAAATAATGAGGTCATCGCCACATCATAATGATGTCATAAATAATTTAATTTATTTAAAGTTTAAAAATTATAAAAAAAATACTATTATGTAGGAAATCTTTTTAGCTTTCTAATGAATATTTATAGTAAAAATTTGGACTTGTGTAACCCTACTTAAAAAGTGTTTTAGTAAAGCAATTTATGTTAGTGTCATTTTCACTTTAATATTAAATAAAAACTAATTTATGTCATTTCCCAACAAAAGTGGATACATGGGGTCCCCAAGTTAGTCCATGGCTTTTCTTGGTCGTCCATGACACAACCAATGAGTTTGGGACATGTGTCTAGGTCATTTCATATTATTAAAGTATTATTTATTCCTTAAACCACACTAATTACCACTAATCGCGATTAAAACTTAATAAGTTACTATTCACCAAAAAATTATTTTTATCCCATTGAACCACATTTTACTTCTTAATGACAACCATGTATGTCGGATTTTTGAAAATCAAATCACAGAAGTGGTAATATTTCATTTAAACGAAAAATCAGTTATTTAACTACCACTTAGTGGTTTCACTATTCATCAAAAATTGAAGTTTTTCAGAACAATGCCAAAATTTCACCCTAAGCTATAATTGATATTCCGAATTCAAAAATGATGTCTATTTTACAAAATTCCAAACATATAAGTTGCATTAATTAATTTTATAATTAATTCCCGCTGTTACGACAAATAGCGTGTTTTCAAGAAACAATTTATATCAAAAGATTGGCAATTGTTTATGTCCAATTTCAATGTTAAATTAATTCTAATGACCACCATTGGAAAAAATGGTAAAAATATATTCTAATTATACTTTAAAACCACTCAATAATATAACTTATTACTATAAATTATTTTGATTAAAAAAGTTGTTTTAAGTATTTTTCACTATTCATAAAAATTTGGAACTTCTCAGAAAATTACAAAAAATTCAACATTGGATAATTTCAATATTAGGAATACAAAAATGAAGTCCATTTTGAAATATAAAATTTTTATAAATTTAAAAAGTGGTTATTACCATTCATAACAGCTACTTTGATTAGTTGCGGTGTGTTAGAACTCGAAGTTGCGTACAATGCAAGCTATTGCATTATTGAATGAGTAGCGTATCGTGGAAGCTCGGGGTGTTACAAAGAGGATGGAAAGTACGTCGTCGTTCTTCGTTGAAGGATGGTCTTCTTCGTCGGAGACCGATTCGTTCTTCACGTTCTTCGTCTTTAAAGAAGATGTTCTTCAAGCCTCCGAAATCCTCCCAAGCAACAAAGGAACTAAACCAAAATAAATTAAGCCACACATAATTTATTAACCCAAAATGGCTTTTGAAATTCATGTGATTGAATTTCAAAAACTAACATTAAACTCTCTTCATTAATTCCATAAGTTAATAAACTTAAGTTAACCAAATTAATGGTGAGTTGAGGGGGGTTAGAGGATATGAAGGGGTGGGGTTCGTGTAGTCCCCACAACCCTCAAAACCTCCAAAGGGAGGTTGGGTAGTTACCCAACTTCTATTCCAAGGGTAAAACACTTAGAGTAAAAATAATAAATTGTTGAATAAATATAAACTAAACATCGACAATTTTTATCATCAACACTCGTGAAAACGCAACTCCGGAACAGGTGTTCCTAATCAATTACCGGTGCTGCGGTTGCATCGCTGCCCTCAGAATTTGATTCCGAGCACCGGTTCAAAAGTTATAAAAAACCACTCGTTGGTTCACTAAACGTATCTGAGCCAATCTTCGGAAAATGATTCCGGGCACACCGGGCCTCGGAATCAGACGCCGTCAGAAACTACATTCTTGTAAAATTCCAAATAAAATTAAGAAAAAAATTTCTTCGAAATGTACGAGTCTTTACATTACTCCCACCTCAGGGCATTACGTCCTTGTAAAGATTTAACACAAACTAGTGTCACAAAAGTGGTATAGAGCACGCAATTGAGCCTTCCGCTCCCATGTGCTCACCTGGAGGTTCTCGTACTGCTAGAGAAAGTGAACCCAAGAAATAAATCGTCCTTGTATGGTCCTTATTGTCGATACTCGATCCCCATAGGAACCTACGTGGAAGTAACCCCATCACCATCGACCAGCTCCTCATGGTCGATGATATGCGAATGGTCGAGCACGTATCTCTTCCGTTGAGATATGTGGCAGTCGTCGTGCACCTGGTGCAACTGAGGTGGATCGGTCAAGCGGTAAACCACCTCACCTACCCTACTGGGGACCTAGAAAGGCCATTGAACCTCAGATATATCTCTCCGCCTCGGCTACATCTCTGAGAACCTCGTCGAGGTGAGACCCGTATAAGGACATGATCGTCATTCTCGAACTCAGTGGTCTCCAACTCCTGTATAGAACAGAAACTTTAAAAGACTACTTCCATGAGGGTATGGTTGAACGACTCAAGAGTGATTGGTCTCACCCTCCTGTGCAATATTTTATCCTGTGCTTCCTGGGGTTTCCATTTAGCTGAACAAGGAAAACCCATCCCGAAGTTTGCCTAAAACCGTCAATTTGAGTATGAATAGTTATTTCCCATTCCATACTCAAACTAATGTCGTAAGGCCTCTACGCCGCCACCAAGAGATTCCAACCGAAACTCTCACCTTGATGTTCTGACCACACCGTCGACATAAGTGTGATTATTGATTCTCCTCGCAAGGTATCTCCAGACGTGAGGGTCAAGTCCACGGCTTACCGAAAACTCTAGGTCTGGAACAAGATTCGTGAAAGAAAGGAATGATTCATATCGACGTCTGTTACAACAGCAGCTAGCAGTGGACATAGACTATCCCCAAAATCATTTTTTTAGAGCCATTGGGTCACTCTCACTGAACGCATGCAGCTACTCTCTTCCTCCGACCACCACCTCCCTGAGCCTGGCGGGTATAACTAATGAGGGTGGTTGTATCATGTTAAGATGTACACCACCTCATGCTGCTCTCCTAGCTCTGCCTCCACGTCTGCTGCTTCCCAGACACATATCTCATTTAATCTTCCTCTTATGGAAACATTAAACATGCCCGAGTCTCTAAGACTGGAGCCGGTTTCCTGTTTCTTACTACAATGTGCAGTCTTCATCCGCTCCTGGATGATCTGTACCTTCTTTGCCTACGATCTGCAAGAGCTATTAAGATTTCTCCTTTGCTGAAAAGGAGAATCTCGGTCTCATCCCCTGGATGAACCACGCCCATTGCCTAATACAGTAAATCCTGACATGAATGATGCATTCATGCCATGGATGATGTCGTAATGCCTCGACGTAACTACCATGAGATCCAACTATCACTCCCACCTCCAAGGGTCGAGTCACACTGTCAGCATTAGTGTGAAGTCACTGGGTCTCCTCCAGTAGAAATCTCGAAAGTGAGGGTCAAGTCAACAGTTTTAACCGGGACCACTCAGTATCATCCAAACAAAAGGACAGGAAATCAAACATCTCAATGATAATTGTCTTTTTATTATTGCGGCTCATAGTACAAATTCACGAATACAACAACAACATGGAAATTTAAGTACAAAGGATTTATCCACTAGTTCCTATATTGTCCACCTTCTCCCGGAGCTCTACTGCCCTGTCCACTGCTCGGATGTTGCTCAAGCACCCACCGCTGCTTCTGCCTTGGTGGCTCCTCCAAAGCCTGCGGATCAACTGTACGGGGGGGGGGGGTCGTACAGTCACGTGCCAGGTGACCCTTCCTGCCGCAGGAGTAACACTATCCGTTTCTCGCACACCTGGCTCTGACTCCACCCAGGGTGCCCCACACCATTGGTCCTAAAATACGAGATCGCCCAACAGCTGGTCTGGTCCTCCTGGACCTCTGCATCATCTGTCTACTACCCACAGATGACTCGGCTACTGATCGAAAAACACGCAGAAAAGGGAGAAGCTCTTGTACACGCTCGGGGTGTAGAGCTACTGGCACAAACTCTACCCTGAAGAAGGTCTCTAAGTCTTCCAATGTGAAGGTCATCATGTCACAAAACTGAATCAAGTGGCTCCACCACCTGCCAGCTTCTGCCTGAAGGAGGTTGGCAGCAAAAATCTCCATGAAGTTTGCAGGTGCCCCCACTTGCCTGAAGACTCTCAGCACAACCTCCAGCCAAACCTTAGCCGCATGCGGGTCCGTCTCTCCCCAGAACCTGGGTGGCCTCTGGCGCTGAAACTCGTGCAGCGCGCTCAAGTGGCTTGCATCGCCTACTGCTGGGGATAGTGGCATCGGTGGCCCATCATATAGTAGTACCGCTGGTGCCTCCACTGGTGCCTCAACTGCAAGAGGGCCATGTACCGAAGCCTCATCGCTTGGCAGGATGTCATTATGCACATCCCTCAAGGCTCTAGTTGGTCATCCGAGAAAAGGCATCCTGTAAGAAACAACATGACATGGCCAAACGATTATACCTAGTGAGCTGACCTGGATTCAGCTGACATTTTAGAACTTATGGAAAGACACACGCAATCAATGTTTTCGTGCACAAAGTTAGAAATCAGTTGTCAGGGATGTGGTGTATGGATACATCGGCCGCCCGCACCAACACTGGACTCCCTGAACTGAAGACCACACTCGGTACCCTTAACACTATTGCTTCACCGAAAGAAAATATCAGAGTTATAAGTTCTGCGGTAGAACCGACCCCTCTGATACCAATTTGTCACGACACGTCCTTAGGGCCCATTCCATGACTACCCCAATCTCACCTTCCATAGGCCAGGGGCTGGCGACTAGCACCAAAGGCATAAATCCCAATAAGTGGGAAGGCATTGCCTTTATAAAAGTAAAAAAACACTATAGAGTACAAGCGGAAGTAAAACACTAAGAACAATGAGAAGTGCTAAAAGGTAAATGAGCCAGAATACAAACCCAAAGTAAAAGTACATCTACAACTGAAAAAGTACAACAACAAAAAGATAACAGCTGGAAGAAAGGAAGCAGCTATTGGGTCGTCCTCCTCGGATCCTACCTGAAGGGTAGGTACAAATAGCCTCCTCAATTATCTTGCCCGTCAACCTCCACTGTGTGTCGTCTCACCGTGAAGTCCACCTCCGGATACTGTCTGGTCGTGTCGTCCACCTCCGGGTTCCATCCAGTCCTTGAACACTCGGCCTCCGTCAGCACTACTGTCATCTACAACCAACACAATGAGGTACGGGCATAGCCCGTGCAGGGGTGAGTATAACGATTATCAGTAGGGAACCTAAGACCCTCAAGGTCTCACTTAAACCAATAAGGATAACCAAAAAGAAGATCTCAACAGATAACCTCTACTTAGGTATATGCCCATACATATACCTAAGTTATCAAATAACCCATCTCAATCATGAGGAAACACAAGGATAATGAAATCAATGGATAACCTCTGCCCAGGTATATGCCCATACATATACCTATGTTTTCAAGTGACCCGTATCAATCATGAGGTAAATACAAAGGTCAAAATTCTCAGCTAAAATCAGGATTTTCATTATCGAAACTGTAACTAATGAAGAGCCCCGTCTCAGGAGTGTACAGTGGTCCTGTCACGAATCCGAGGTACTGCTCACTGACCTAAGATTGCTGAGGTACTCCTCCTGTCGAGTATCGCAGGTCAGCCACCCAAACACAGTAGTGCTTCCCACCGGGGTACGCCACCCAAACACAGTTGTGCACACCCCCTAGTAGCCTGCTGAGGTACTCTCTGGATGAGCACTACCGGTCTGCACTATCACACAGGTAGTGCTCCGTCCGCCAAGGGTCTTCACCTCACAAAGTAGTGCTCCGTCCACTGGGCTATTCGACTCACTCCAAGTCGAGTCGGTCAAGTAGTCGTTAGGTCTCAGTTGGCTACACGGTCTCCGTACTCCGCACGCTCATCTTCGGCAGGGTCCGCTCCACGATCTATAGGTCGATACTTCATGTATCTCAAAGTCCCACGATGAAGAATCTCAAAGGACCTCCTCGTCATAGGGGTCTCAACGCAACACACGACGCGTCAATCTGATGCCCGGTCTGTGAGTTACTGGCCTTTTCGTCCACATGGCCCGGTTGGTTTTGTGTGCGAACCAAACCGGCCGTATCTAAATTTTACGCCGAACTATCCAAGGGTATACCCATAGGGACCATTTCTCAACGTGATCACCAACGCCGCTGACGGTTCGTCAAACAGACGTCTGGTCTGAAAGATAACATCTTTTCCCTTCTAAGGGCCCGATTGGATTTTGGGAACAATCCATCCCGGCCACTATCCAACAGCAACCAAAACTCGGGTGAAGTATGCCAAAATTTCCATCTCATCAAGAGGAAATCAACGAGACATACGGCGTGTCAATTAGATGCCCAGTCTGTGAGTTATTGGCTTTTTCGTTCTAGGGGCCCGATTGGTTTCTTGAGCGAACCAACCCGACTGCACTCCGACAACATCCAAACCTCGTGTGGAGTAAGAAAAAAAATTCTTCTCACTTATATGAATCCAACAAATTTGACGACACGTCAATCGGACGTCCGAAGTTCAAGTTATGAGCATTTCCGCTCCGAGGGCCCGGTTGGTTCCGTGCACGAACGAACCCGGCCGAACCCAAATTATTCCGAAACCTTAAGTGTAATATGTAAAAACGATCGTCTTGGTCCAAGTATCGCATTGCCGCTGATGGTGTATTGATCGGAGGTCCATAGCCCAAGATATTGCCATTTGACCGAAAGTGATCCGAAAACGGGGCGGTCTGGGCCCGGACCGACCCGGCCCAACCCCCCCATGGGTGGCCCGAACCGGGTCGACCCTGCCAGGGACTGACCCAGCCTGGCTCGGCCCGGCCTGGCCCAGGTGGCTCGTTCCGGCCCGACCGGCCGGCCGCAGCCCGGCTGGCGTGGCCGCGTGGAAGGCGCCGGTGAGGTGCGCGTTTCCCCCACCCTCACTACTTATTGAAGCCGGCGGTGACCGCCGCTGCCGGTCATCCGGCGGCATGCCGCCCCCGCCTTCCGCAAACCACCGGACGCGCTCCGGTGGTCCATTTATCCAGTCGTCTTCACCTACGGTCCTCCCGGGACCTGACCTTCACTGCGAAGGGATTCAAACGCCATAGCGGCCTGCTTCGTCGTCGTCCGTCGTTCCGCACATCGCTTAACAAGCTGCGGAGGGTTGTCCGGCCGTGTTTGTTCGGCCCGCGCCCTCCACCTTAGATGTTGTCAATTGGAAAATAATAACACATGATTGTTAATCATGAAGAGGGCATAATTTATCCAAAATAAATTATACGAACACCTTGCAATCAAAATACCCATGCATGAGAGTTTAAAAATTTGAATGCGCTGCGTGACGACGTCGCGCATTCTTGCTGCTCGATCCCCCGTTGTGCGACGACACCGCATCAATTTCATTCGATCCGCAACAACATGAAAAACAAAAAGGGAGGGGGGTGGCCGTGTTTGTTTGGTCCGGCCTCCTCCCGTTAACTGATACCATGCGGTCCAAACATCGCGTATATAAGACAGAAGAGAAACATGTAAACACCCTACCTCGGTTTCAAGACCGGTGTCGCGGAAAGAGGATTTGAAGACGACGTCGGGTTGCATCTAAGGAGGAAGCGGTGTCTCCTCACGTGTTGTGGTGAAGAGGAAGGAAAGTACGTCGTCGTTCTTCGTGGAAGGATGTTGTTCTTCGTCGGAAATCGATTCGTTCTTCACGTTCTTTGTCATTGAAGAACATGTTCTTCAAGCCTCCCATATCCTCCCAAGAAACAAAGGAACTAACCCAAAATAAATTAAGCCACACTTAATTTATTAAGCCAACATGGCTTTTGAAATTCAAGTGTTTGAATTTCAAAAAATCACATTAAACTCACTTCATTTATTCCCTAAGTTAATAAACTTAAGTTAACCAAATTAATGGTGATTTGAGGGGGGGTTAGAGGATATGAAGGGGTGGTGTTCGTGTGGGACCCACCACCCTCATAACCTTTCAAGGGAGGTTGGGTAGTTACCCAACTTCCATTCCATGGGTAAAAAACTTAGAGTAAAAATAAAAAATTATTGAATAAATATAATAAAAACTTCCACAATTTTTATCATCAACTCTTTTGAAAAAGCAACTCCGAAACAGGTGTTCCTAAGCAATTATCGGCGCTGCGGTTCCATTGGTGCCCTCAGAATTCGATTCTGAGCATCAGTTCAAAAGTTAGAAAAACCATCTCATTGGTTCACTGAACGTACCTGAGCTAAACTTCAGAAAATGATTCTGGGCACACCGGGCCTCTGAATCAAGTGCTGTCAAAAACTGTGTTCTTGTAAAATTCCAAATAAAATTAAGAAAAAATTTTCCTTGAAATTTACGGGTCTTTAAAAATGATTTCTGTAATGATTTATAGAGGCATTCACACAATTCTAATGAGACATAATCTTAATGATAATGAAGGGAAAATAAAACCACACCCACTGCTTATGTATGCACACCTGATAACCCAAGATGCATGGGATATGATTACTGGACATTGTGTGGTTGTGTCTTTTCAAGTACGTTGTGGATAATAATACATTTATTTCAATACATATATTCATCACATTGATCAAAATTTTTTATTCATTAAATAGAAACTATGTGATGAAAATTAGTGACAGGCAGAAAAACCAACGTACCCCTACCATAATGTAATGATGGGGTATGCTTCACTTGAAACATCTTTTATGCATTTAAAATCTATTGTAACAATTTTATATGTAATGAAACAACAAAATACTTATGTTAATATATTTATATAATGATTTATGAATAAAAATCACAACCAATTTCCATCTCATTCCAAGTGTTTTGGAAGGAGGAATGTGTAAATAATGATGGGATACAAATAGATGAAAATACAAAAAAGGGTGGGAAACATGTGTATGTATGACATAATAATTTTTTTACATAAATCCCTATTAAATAACAATGATTAATTATTTTCCTATATTTTATATATGAATTAGTCATAGGAATCATCAACAACTGCACCAGATAACACTTACTATCAGTGTCCTTAAAGCAGACAGAACAGTATGGTGACGTCATAGGTGCGAGTTTTAGGGTGAAAAACCGAATATATTTTGATAAAAAATAAGGGGATAATGATAATGAAACGAAATATAATAAAAAAAGACTATTTATACTTGATGAAAAATTACAACGGTAAAGGGAGTTATTAGAAAAATATATGGGGTTAAGAAAAGAGAAACAAATAACTCAAGAACAATCATTTCTTGAATATATTGCCCTACCCCCAACCATCTTTGAGGAGATCCATTCAACTCAACTAGATATCTATTCCAAGGTAATAAATTATATACTAATTTTTTTATTAAATTTAAATAATATAGACACTGATACATTTCCTGTACTAATATTAAATTTTGTGATAATGAAAATGATTTATATCTATCAACACCCACCCATTTCATTGAAGAGAGGGATACCGTGTTCCGTATTCAAAATGACATGCCACACAATAGAAAAATTCCAATAAGTCATGTGAGAGTGTTGATTAGGATAGACCATGAGTTGATCACTGAGCTACCTATTACAATTTATTAGAAAGGTATTCATAAGGTTGACCAAACTGTTGGAACATTAATTTCATGTCCTTAATATATTGTAAAAAAAATTTCTACAAGGAGGTATTCATTTCCAATTTATTTTTCAATATAAAACTGTAACAATTAATGAAACAAGGGATGAACCGATTAATATTATTATAGAAAAACAAAGGAAATGGGATGAAACAAATGGTCGACCCAAAAAATTTTGTACGATCAACCATCTGTTAAAAAAGATATTCAAAAAGCACATTTACACTACCCATTGAATATTCGTATTTAATAACATTAATAGTTCATGCGGTTAAGTTATAAAGTGGTAGTAGTAGCAATGTTTATTTTGAAGAAAAAATGGCTAGAGAGGAAGTTACTAACTACATTTATTCTAATAATTTAGATGAAATCCTCAACTATGAATTTCTTGAAGCCTTAGATGTAAATTTATTCATGAGGTATTTTTTCATGATTTAATTTTCAAAAATATGACATACAATGTTAATTTAGACCAAATAAATTTCATATTTTTTGTAGGTTTATATATCAATACAAATTCAAGGGATTTACCCATTAAAATTTGACTTGTTAGTCCTCACATCACCTCTACAGACCAAACAAAAATAAAATCCAATCAAATGGATGAAATATTGGAAAACCTAAGAAAATCATTTGAAAAAAATGGTGATGAAATACTCTTTTTAATACCAATGATGCATTGATAAAACTCTCTAACTGAATTATATCAAACACATTTTTCAATTATTTCATTAATTAGTAATTTAGGAAACACACTATGCTCATTATGGTCAATATAGATACTCCAAATATATATTTCTTGGATTCACTCCATGTATTACCAAAAAACTGACCACATATGATGACATTTTTAAATTTTTAATACACTACATCAAGAATTTTAGATATAGAATCCATGTTATGTAATTTATATTATGTTTTAAATAAGATTCTATTATTATAGGGTGGTGTGTAAATTTTGTCCTAATCATGGAATGAAGAAAATCATTGCACACAAGGAACCAGAAAATTTATACAACTTCATATGTATTAGTGTGTATATAATAATATTTCACTATACAAACACATATCAAAACAAATTAATTATTTCCCTCAATATTTATATAGTTTATGAAATAACAAACATCCCCGAATAGATATTTTCAATGTTAATTACTACTTCATTTTAATTATTTATTAATATTTTTTGTATTTAATTTTTTAGTAATATTATTAATTTTGAAAAAAAAAATCATATTCAGAAGATGATATATATTTTCATAGAAACCAATGGGAATCATACCTGATCACTGAATGTATACAAATAGCATGAATATGTGACTTCTAAATAAGTAATTTATTGATTCATATTTAGGTTTACTTAATTTATTTTTAGTATTACTCACATAAGAATTTTTTACTCATACTATAGGATTCTGTGGAAGTTTCGATTGTTTTGAAACATTGGTTCATGTATGAATCAACAATGTCTTGATATGACCCATTGTGTGATTGGAAGGAATCCATGTGTGTCTTGTTATTTAAAAATGACATTAATTTTAGTACAATATAAAACTCCCATACTCAAAAATGCAAAAAAAAAAAATTCATATTTTTATGATACTTTAGTACAATAATCCATAATACATTTAAGATCAATATGAATAAGCTGCACCTCAATCTAACACACGGTGTGGCCAGTATGAATCAAAATGTATGGTATCAGTTTAAAATTGAAATTTTACATCAAAATGTATCACTCTGTGAAAATAATCAAAACCCACTCATATATTCTTGATAATTTAGGAAATTTATTCATAAATCATTTATGATGTGTAGGAATTGGTCTCATGTAAAATTGATACACGATGTGACCAGTATGAATCCAAGTGCATGTATCTAGTTTGAAATGATATTTTAGTAAAAAAGTCAAGGGAAATACTGAAATCCATGAAAAAATATTTTTAATGTTTTTTTACTTTTGTAAAATGATACATGGGTCATTTTGGATGTGTAAAAATAATTCACACCTCAATATGACGTACGATGTGACCAGTATGACTCCAAGTGCGTCTTTTTATTTATAATTGACATCAATTTTAGTAAAAAGGAACAAGTTGCGTACTAAAAAATGATAAAAAAACATTCACATTGTCTTGATACTTTAGGGAGATAATTTATGAGTAATTTGGGATGTGTATGAATCTTTCACACCTCAAACAGACTCATGGTATAACCAGTATGACCAAAAGTGCGTCATTTTTATTTAAAATATACATGAATTATAGTAAAAAGTATAATTGAATTAATCAAAACCAAAAAAACGAATTATAATTGTTTTGATGTTGTAGAAAAATGATCCATGAGTTAGTTGAAATGTGTATGAATTAACATCAAAACAATCTCTATCATGGTGTGATCGGTATGACTCTATGTACATCATTTTATTTAAAATTGACATAATTTTTTAGTAAAAATTAATAAGTGATGTATTTAAAATTGATAAAACTCATTCATATTCTTTGGATACTTTAGGTAAATGATCCATCAGTCATTTGGGACATGTAAAAATCATCTGAACCTCAACCTGAGGCAAGGTATGACCGGTATGACTCCAATTGTGTCATTTTTGTTTAAAATTTACATCAATTTCAGTAAAAAGGAAAACTAACCTAATAAAAACCATGATAATTAATTAGAATTTTTTTGATAATTAATGGAAAAAATTCAAGAGTCAATATAGATTTGTAAGAATTAACTAAATCTCAATCTGACTCACGGTGTGACCGATATGACTACCCGTGCGTCTTTTTATTTAAAATTGATATAAATTTTAGATAAAGGAAGAATTGTCTCACTAAAAATTGAGAAAATTAATTTGTATTATTTTGATACTATAATAAAATGATCCATGAGTTATTTATGATGTTTATCAATCAACTACACCTCAATCCGAGTCATGGTGTGATCGGTATTACTCCATGTGCATCTTTTTGTTTAAATATGACATCATATTTTGTAAAAAAACAATTGTGGTATTGAAAACCAAGAAAATGAAATCCTATTATTATTTTACTTCATGTAAATGATCCATGATCCATTTGGAACATGTTTTAATTAGTCAAACCTCAATATGAGGCACAATGTAACAGCTATGACTCCATGTGCGTCTTTTTCATTTTCAATTTACATCAATTTTAGTTAAAAAGACAACTGACCAACTCAATACAGTGAAAAGATATTTTAAATGTTTTGATACTTTAGAAAAATGATCCATGAAACATTTAATACTTGTATGAATAATTCTCACATGAATATGATGCAAGGTGTATCATTAATTACTATATGTACGTCTTTTTATTTAAAATTGATGTCAATTTTAGAAAAAGGAAGTAGTTTCTTACTGAAGACTGTGAAAATGCATTTGGAATGTTTTGATACATTAGATAAACAATTCATGAGTTTTTTGGGATGTGTATGAAGTATCCACACCATAATATGAGGAATTATGTGACTTGTATGACTCTATGTGCGTCATGTTATTTAAAATTGGCATCATTTTTTAGTAAGAAGGAAGAAGTGATGTACTAAAACTCAAGATAAAGAATCTAGATAGTTTTGATACATTAGGGAATCAGTACATTAGTTATTTTGGTTTTTTTAGGAATCACCTGCATCTCAATACAATGCACGGTGTGACTGGTATGACTCAATGTTCTTGTGAATAGTTTAAAATTGATATTTTAGTTCAAAACGTATGCCAGTCACTAAAAACCAAGAAAATGAGTTCCAATTGTATTGATAATTTAGGTCATCAATTAATAATTCATTTGTGACATTTAAGAAGGATTATCATGTAAAAAGCACATGCCGTGACCTGTATGTCTCAAAGTACATGTTTCCAGTTTGAAATGTCATTTTAGTAGAAAGCACATATAACAGACTAAAAACCCACCAAACGTATTAAGATTATTTTGATACTTTAGGAACATGATCCTTAAGTAATTATTGATATAAGAGAATCAGTTGTATGTCAATCCCACACACAGTGTGATCTGTATAACTACGAATGAGTCTTTATTTAAAATTGACATTAATTTCATTAAAAACAACAAGTGACATAGTCAAAACTGAGAAAACATGTTTGAATTGTTTTGATACTTTAGGATAATGGTCCTTACCTCATTTGAGACATGATGGAATCAGATGAAACTCAATATAATTCATTGTGTGACCGGTATTACTCAATGTGTGTTTTTTATTTAAAGTTGTTATTTATATAATGTATCCATTCATAATAATGTTTAATTAATTTCTTTATAATATTACTGACATAATATTAGTTTTATTATATAAGTGGATTCTTCTTATCTGGTTGAGGTGATTTATTCAGCAAAAGATAACATGGGTAGACCATTTTGAGATGGGATCTCGGGTGCCAAGGAAAAAAATTAATGATTTAAATTGTTTGCAGATAGTAATTGAAAATGTAATTATACAAAACATTGTTTGAAATGTACATAGTAGAGTATTTAAAACTAATGATGACCACAGTCGCGGATACGGTGACGATGACTCAAGGCGACCCGCGGCTTGGCAATGGCGTTCTCAGAAACCCTAGTTGAAGCTCGGGGATGACTTTCCTCCCCTTCCAGGAGGTGGGAGGGAGATGAAGGACCGAGTCTCACAACCTCCAACACCGCGAAAGCCTTTCATTCCTTTCTCAAACCCTAGATACTATTCAGATTTCCCGATGATTTCATTATGCCTGAAAGTTCCTGATCTTCATCAGGGTGATCCTCAGCTACAGATCTCTTCATCCGAGTTCTTTGACGCATCGAGTCACTTGGATTTAACGCTGGTAGCATGCTTTGATCGGAGAAGGCCATCAGTCAATGATTTCGACTATTTCAACTTCGGAATGTGGGATTTGCAAGAGCGCGCTGTTGTTGGTTTCTCGACAGTCGGCAATTCATGATTCACATTTCCTCGGTGGATGATTTAATCCGCGCCTGGTCCAGTTCCCCTCGTAGATGCAACGGATTCCGGTTATTCCTCCTTCTATGGTCGTTTGATTTATACATGAATCGTGATCAATCCACCACTACAGCATGTGTTAGTCTTCCACAGCTCTCTCTTCCGTTTCAAAATCCTGCAATTATTTACATGATTGGTAATATGGTGGGGGGAATTCTCTGTTTTGATGTTCGTACGTCTACCATAAGTCATCCGGTGATTCCTCATCTCTGTGTGAAGGTGGACGTTGCAAGGCCCGCGGTCAATTGTGTATGGATCACTATCGGCGAGGAGTTTAGATGGAGGCAGCCCGTGATTTTCAAATCATGGGTATGATATTGTAACACCTGCTGTCGTATGGGGCATATGGCGTCGAACTATCACTCTGAGGTGTTGAAAAGATGGTCCTATAACCAGAAGGGGAGGGTGGACAATTCCTCCAGGCTGAGATTGGTGTCTGCTGGGGGTGTGGCTTCTGGAACAATGGAGAAGAATCAGTCTCCAGTGCCTTTGAATAGATATGTAGAGGCCCCTTCGAATCCTGATGTGTCTGCTGTGTTTAACAGGTTTCGACATGACTTATAGTTGGGTGATGGGGTGCTTAATTATAATACCAAGGTGGCTTTTGGTTCTGGTGAAGCGGGAGGTATTACAGGTGCAATCATTGTTGTGAGGGAGTTGCAGCATGAGGTGTGTGTGTTTATACCTACTAAAAATGCTAGGAATTGGTGCAAGGAAGTAGATATTGTGGTAAATGAAATTCTGGATGATGTTGGCAGAGGAAGTGATACTATGGAGGATTCAGATGTTAGTAATGGGTGCAAGGAAGGGCTGTGATTGAGGGGGTGGTGGGCTTCCCAGTTGCTACTTCCAATCAGTTCCAAGAGTTGGAAAAGGAGATGGTAGAGGTGGGAACTTCCATGATTGAGATGCAGCATGAGGCTAATTCACATGAGGGAGGAAATGGGTCAATGGATGTGCAGGAGGGGACTTTAGTTCATCCGGAATCCCCGGAACAACAACGATGCATTGTTGTGATTAACACCAACAGTCAATTCCAGCAACGTCGTGGAGGGAATGATAACTTTCAACAGGTTCTTATCCATGGAATCTGGGGGGATTACTATGAGAGTGATCAAGAAATTTATGGAGGTACGATCATGCCTTCTTTTTGTGATGTGGTCAAAGGCGGGAAGGCGAAGGTGAGTAGGGCTCACAAAGACATGACTGGTCCTCCGTGATGCATGTCAAAGAAAGATTACTCCTATTTTCCAAAGCTTTTAGTCACTATGTCCTCTGGTGGAAACGAGGAGCTCTTATCCATGGAGCAAATGAATTTGAAAAGGAAATATGCTAAGGTTCTTAGGCATTATGAAAGCTCGGAATGGAAAACAACCATAGTGGAGGAGGATTATGGAGATGGGTATGGGTTTTGTGACATTTAAGTTCATTTTTTTGCATTATTATGCTTTTCTACTGTACTTTTCATTTACATTAATAAATGGTCAGGGTGTTATCCCATGGCTGAGCTTTTCTGTTATATAGTACTGTATTATTTAATTATTATGTAAAATTTATTTGAATTAAAATATATATTTTCTGTATAGAAGGTTGTGGTGTGTTGTTTTTTGTGTACATGATATTTTTAGGGTGTTTTTATACAAAAACCACAATGTAGCAAATGGGGCCTTTATCAATGCTAAACTATCGCCGAAAAAGGGCCCCCCTTTAACAGCGCTACAATTAACAATTTTTTTATCATTTTTAAAAGTATTTTTTCACAATGTGAAAGATTATATTAGTAGTAGTGTAAATAAAAACAATTATAACCATAATCAAAATATAACCACAAAAAATACATAATCAGAAATAAATTATAACAAAAAATTAATTACAATCATGAAAATTTATAACCGATAAATATGTGTGTATGAAAAAATAAATGAATGAATATAATTTATAGAAAAAAATAATGAATAAATATAATAACCTTAAAAAATAAAAGTAAAATTATCAAAAGATAGGGATTCAGGTAGAAGATCCGTGAATAATAGAGCCAAAATTGAGATAGGCAATCACGAGATTGCAAGAAATGACAAATTCGTTTAGATGAAAATTGATATTAAAGGATGATAATGGTGGAAAATGAATGAGATAAAAGGAATGAAACATTTTTGGTATAAATGCAGACGATCATGGTGGAATGTGAGTGAATCAGGGCGAACATGACAACAAGAACGATAAGGGATGGAAAAGGTGCATAAATATAGTTGAAGGAAGGAGATGGAGCATAACCATGTATCATGAATGTTAGGGTTTCAAGAGATTAGGAATCAAAATAATGAGTAGAAAATAGAAAATCGTATATTTTCTATTTTATAAAAGTTTTTATGTTTTCTTTTGAAATGAGTCCTCAAAATAGATATCATCCAAATACAATGTACATAACTCTAAGAGAAAAGATGAAATTCAACTATTTGACCCTCATCAACTCCCAAAAACATCTCTAAAATGAGCTAAACGATTTTCCTCACTCCCAAGAAAGGAAAAACAACAATAAGAGAATAAAGGAACCAATGATCTGATGAAGTCTATAATAGACCCAAAGGCTTGGTGGCTACCTTCATCCTCCTCCATTACTTTGATAATAACCTTACAATCAGATTCGACCACAATATCCTTCCAGATAAGAGATAAAATTAACTTCATACCCATCAAGATAGACATGACCAATGCTATGGAAAGAGACAAATAATCAATGGTTGAGTAATAACGAGACACAATAATAGAGTCTTCATGGTCCTGGAGAACTCCCACAAGGTCAACGAATCCATCACCAGGAATCACTACGTCAGTATTAAGTTTGAAAACACACTAAGGGGGAGGAATCCATCTGATAGGAGGGGATGAAAAATAATTTTATAATTTATGTTAAAACACACATTTTGAAGTCTCTTATTGCATAAAAGATGTAGAAAACTCACACTAACATAGCTTTGACAATAGTTATCCATTAACCGATGTTAAAACTCTCTTAATTTAAGTTTTAACAAAATTAATGTATAAATGAACATTCAGGATGAATACATAACATGTATGTCTGTCAATTATACTCACGCATTAATATATTTATTGACCAAATTAATTGGAAACATATATTTATTTAAATATATATTTATTTATTTATAATTATAATAATAAATATGAAAATTTAAAATGTATTTATTTATATTTATAAAAATTATAAAAATAATGTATATAATAAATATATTTATTCTTTAAAAATTATTTTAATATTCTAATTATTTAAATAAATAATTATTTAATTATAAATTTATAAATTATTTAAAAATAATTATATATATTTGAATTATTAGAAAAATTATATTAATTATAAAGATACATTTTTTATTTAATGTATACAAATAAAAATTATTTTCGAATATAAATATAATAATATTATATAAAATAATAACATTTATTATTAAAAACTTTTATTAGCGTTAATAATAGATTTATCCAAAGATTTTATGGTTTTATCGTAATTAATTCATTTTTTAGAACATTGGTAAAAATGACAGGGTCTGGCTTTCCAAGATTCATAACTAGGGCTCTCAGTGGTGGATTTTGTGGAGGCTCATCCACCTTCACATGTTCATTCCCATATTTTTAGTTAAATCCCCCCCCCCCATTCGGTGCTCTCAAAGTTAATATTAATGTGACGAAATAGTTGGATGGTTTTGTTGACCTTAGAGAAATCCTTCGGGATCATGCTGGCTCTATTATTGAGGCTTGTCATTCCTCATACATTGTGGGTTGGTCTCCTCCTTTGGAAATGGCTATGACTATTTGGAAGGGTTACATTTAATCTTGTCTCTTGGATGGATATATTTTGGTAAAATTTGATTGTTAATTTATTATCAACGAACTAAAGGAGAATGGGTGTGGCATCCAAGCCTATGGGTCCACTGTTGACATCATCAAATATTTGGTTCCTTTTTTCTCTTGTTTTTTTCCTATGTGAGAATATAGGGAAATCAAGTGGATATTTTTTTTGCTACTGTTGAGAATCATCGGGTGCCTAATTGTTGGATTTCATCTTTTCCTTTGGAATTATGTAATTTGTATTTGGATGATATCTTAGGTTTTAGTATTTTATTTAAAAATTAAATAAATTCTCCGCTTTATAATCACTAAATAAAAAATTGATAAAGGGTAAACCTTTATCATCATTTTGGTTAGCACTGATAAAGGGTCGATTTATCAACTCTATTATCCAATGTTGAAAAAGGCCCCCCTTTTATCATTGCTTTCTACTTTTCACTGATAAAACCATGTGAATCACTTTCCCAGATCTGTTGTAGTGAATGGATGAAATCACAATGTGTTTGATTCTGACACCAACTTTAGTAGGGGTTTAAACCGACGCCGAATCAAAAAAATAATTCTTTATAAATGATGATTTTCATATAGTGGATACATAACTCATTTATGATGTGTAATAATAGAATACATGTAAATCAAACACATTATGTGACTAGTATGAATCAATGTTTGAGTTTTCAATATAAAATTGTCATTTTAGTTTAATGATATAATTATTTACAATTAGTTAAAAAATTAGGAAAATTAATAACTTTTAATATCATTAATATATTCAGTAATTTCTAATATAATTTATAACAATATTTAATTAACAATATAATTAATAATCCACGATATAATTATTAATTAAAAATATAATTATTAATTAATAATTAATTTAAAATTTAAAATATTACCATTAATAATTAAATTAGTAGTATAACTGATAAAATCATTAATATATACAGTAATTAACAATCTAAAATATCATATGTTAATTATATAACATTTAAATTAAAAATTTTCTATTTTTTATGAACTACTACTATGATAAAAATTGGTTTTATCGGGTTGAAGTACCATTGTACAAAGGTTTATCATTGGAGGAAGCCTACTAATGTTAAAAAACCTTAAATTTGTTAAAAATTACAACCTAATTATTTTTAAATAAAACTAAAAATTATATATAAACTATTATAATATAAAAAAATTTATTTGAAAACAAATATAAATTTATAAACAAAAATGTACAGGTTTTTTGTTATAATAGGACTCATAAGTTATTTAAAATACTGAATTAAAAAAATATAGTTAATTTATCAACTTTAGTTATTAAAATTGATTAAAAAACAAAAAAAAAATTGGTTATTAACCAATTATTTTATTTACTAACAAATAAGCATTTTAGTATAACAATCTTTATCTTCTTTATTAGTTTTTCAATTAATAGTTCTGTTAACAACTTATTTTCCCACCCCTAAGCACCATAACGGATTTGGGGGGGTGGGGGTGGGGTTAATCTCTACTAAACATTATTTCCATTTACGTGTGGTTAGAAAAAAAATTACAAGATTAAAAATATACATTTATATATATATATTAAATATTGTATAAATCTTGATGTGAGTGAAATGTTATATTATTGAATTAAAATCAACATTAAATATTATATTCCACTGAACTATTCTAAAAATCTATTTTATACTAATAAATTCAAATTCAAAAAAATTATTTAAATCTACATCATTGATAGTCAGGTTGAAAATGTTCCTAAAAAATCCCCAAAATTAGGGATTATGATTCGTCAAGTACCCATGAAATTTGTGATAATTAAATCCCAACTCTTTTAATTTTTTTCAATCACTAATCCATTTTTAACCCATTTATTTTTTAACTCATTATTTATAAATATATTCATTTATATTTTGAAATATACCCAAACCAGATTAATTAAAGATACTTTTATTATTTCTAATTTTAAAAGTTATTTATAAATCTAAAATCAATTGATATCAAATAAAACAATTATTTTTTAATTTTATGTACATTTTAAAATAAATCATTATTCGGTTAACAATAATTAATTTAATATGATTTAGAATTTATATTTTGTTTCTAAATTTAATATGAACAATACTCAAAATACATAAATAAATTGGAATGTTTTACTATTTTTTTAATATTCAGTCAGTAAATTAAATATAATTAAACAAATAGGGTTTGTTACTTCCACGATATCAATCGGTTTTATAAATAAAAGATTTGTCTATCCCACCTTTCTAGCTATTAAATTATAGGAGTAATGTTTGCGGAGGGAAAGAAATATATAAAGGAAGATGTTACTATATATTGGTGGAGGGTGTGTTTTCAAACTCAAAGCCTCAAACTTGATTACCCTTTTCTCTAAATCACCTCTCCCCCCGATGATGATAATGAATATGTTACAGAGGTGAATGATTGGAACCTAGTGGAAGTCATGTTTTGGAGGAATATCATTAGAAAAAGGCAAAAAATCTAGAGTAGTCACTTGGACTCCCACGACCCCTGATGAAGCTGACAATGAGGTCTTCAATATAGTAGGTTATCACCAATGTGTTGATCTTATCGCAGTAGAGAGTGGTGGAATCCTACAAGGGACCCTATCCAACATTCCCCTTCGCCTAGGAGCACTTCACTAGGGTACCAAAGAATAGAGATCAAAAACGTACCCCAACCCTAGAACCGTAGAACCCCGGGGTGACAACACCTGTGGATGATTTTTATGGCAGGAGGTGTACAACCGTCCTAGTCACCTCAGAACACTCTTCTGGGGTACCCAAGCTAGGAAATATCGAAGGCACCACAACTCCTGCACTGAAAATCCAAACTCCATAGGGTTACCAAAGAAAGGGGATCCCAAACATACCCTAAAACCCCCAGGGCACCCAATATGCATGAATGAACTCCCCAACATGCAATGTACTGGATTTTATCCAACCTATTCTAATAGGGAAACGATTATCATAAGAAAGGCTTCTCCATTAGGCCATGTTTTTAAGAATGGTTACAATGGTGATTGGTGTTCAGTCCTCCCCCTCACCTAGGAACACTCTCATGGGGTGACTATGGAGATCCTGAAGTTATACCAATCAGGGAGGTCCTATTGGTGGTGGAAGATGGTTGAGGTGGGTTGTGGATGAGTTAACGTGTGTTGTAATGCACAATACGGTTGCTCTGTGAGGTCATATAATAGGACGAACGCAGTAGAGGAAGGATGTGGATGTGTCAACGTAGAGGGAAAATCATGGTACAATAACTCCAGGATTTCATAGTGGAGGCAGAGTGTGGTTGAGGCAGGATGTGGATGTTATGATGTGGAGGGAAGTCATGGCGGGGCATAGCGCGGTCATGATGTGTGGTCTTGGTAGATGTGGAATGTGGTTGAGGTGGGGATTCATTGTGGCTGACCTTCATCAGTGCGGTCATAGAGGTCATGGAATTGAGGTGGAGACAATTTTTATGTGTGGGTTAGTAGGGATTTAACAGTCTAGTGTATGATATTTTTCTCACGTTCAAATCCAAGAGGAGTCAGGGGTGTTCTGGTAGGTATAGGAGGGTTTTTCACTGTTAATGGGGGGGGTGTGTGACTAGCATGTTAAAATGGGTTGCAGTAGTGCACACAGTTGGGGATTACTAGCACCATTTGAAGGGGACAAGTTCAATTAAAAGGGTATGATTCTACCCTTTGATTTACAATTTTTTTAATTTTTTTAATTTTATCAGTGATTTTTTGAGCACTGATAAAAGGGTCATTTATCAACTGTTTTTATAGTGTTGATAAAAGGGACCCCCTTTTAATATCACCTCAACTATCAATACTTTTTATGTGTCAATAAAGTTTTTTTTAGCTTAAATAAAAATCGGTTTCATAGTAGTTATTGTTGTATAGTTTCATTTGACCACATTGAATTTCCCGATCACTGAAAAATCATCTATGTTCATCTCCCTAGTGGTTGTGTGAGTGGTATTATTGGGTTATCCTACATCTATTATGAAGGGGTTGGTTGTGTTAAATATATTTATGTGTGAAACTCTTGCCTCATGGATTGGGGTTAAGAATTCCTAATAATACTTACACAGGCATGTGGTTGTGCCTGATGATACCACACCAACACACCAAGACCTATGGTTTATATATATTTTCATATACCTGGATGTAACATATAAAAACCATCTAAACATCGGAATTGACATCATTTATTATTTTTACATTAAACATGTAATTAAAACAAATATATGTATGCAATTTCTTTTTTATAAAATTATTTTTAACATCATTTTAGATACAAAATCACCTCTTAATTTTTTTTAATTCTTCCAAATATATATTATTAATTTCATATTATATAATAAATCTTATATACATAAAAATTAATTTTAATCACTATCAAAAATCAACCTATTAATTTTATAAAAAAATTAACAATGTTAAAATATTTATGCAATAACTTATTGATTATATTTTGACTAATAGTGTGGATTCGGTGAACATCTTTCACACATTCCAGGACTTGATTTTGTAAAAGTATTTTTACTTATACCATATCAATAAATCAACTCCATTTTTTCATTTTAAAAAATTAAATGACAACAAATTTACTAGAATCAAATTGAAGTAAAGGGAAATAAATACCATAATATACATATATATTTTATAAAATAATTCCATCAAAAAATCCTAGGAAAAAATTATTATTTATTTAAAAATATAATATCTCCCTACCACGTTAAAAATCATATTTTTTTAAATTTAAGTTAAAAAATTAAAATATCCTTAAATTAAAATCAAGCAATTACAAATTAAAAATAAATATACATTAATTAAAAATAATTTAAAAAAATAAAGAAATAGAATTTGTTAAAAAATAAATATATAACCATTATTATAATGTAATTTTAAAGGGAAAATGAAGAAGTTTTATTTTTATTTTATGTTTTTTAATTAAAAATTTTAATTTATTTGGACTGAAAAAGGGTTTTTTTATATTTTAAATTTAAAATGGGGTCATTTAGAAAAGGTAAATTTTTTATTTATCTTAATATAAAAGAACAAAATTCATTTTTAATTCCCAAATACATCATAAACAAAATGAATATTTAGTTTTTTTAAAAAAAATAAATAATTTATTTTAAATAATATTTTAATTGAAATATTTGGATGTTTTTTTAAAATTTAATAGGGGATGAAAATTTTTTGATACAATATTTTATAATTAGAATTTATTTTTACTTTATATGTAAAATGGACATTTTTATTAATTTTTCATAAATATAATTTAGTTTCTTATTGTATTTTATAAAAAAATTATTTTTAAGAGAATTTTTGATGTCTTGTAAATATTTTTTTTTTGAATTTTATTAATGAAGAATTAGTTTTTATATATTTTTAATAAAAAATGATATTTTTTAAACTGAAAGAGAATTATGGTTTAATATTTCTTTATGAAAAATATATTTTACTTTTTTTAGTCTATAAATTATTAATGTTGAATATAAATTTTGTTTTTAATTTTCACAATTTTAAAAATAATTATTTATTTATTTTTAAAACTAATTATCACTCTTACATGAAATCCATGGTGATATATGGTTGAAATCCCATTATATCATGAATTTACTTCCTCCTCCATCAAGGGACGCAACACATACTAATTGGTTTTATGAACACAATGTCTTCAAATCCCATACTTTTTATTCCTGTATAAGGTTATCATTATCACTCCAAATAAAATTGAATTCTCACTACCACAGATAGACCTTTTTACACAACACAAAGAGATTTAAAATAACCAAAAAAAATCATCAATGTCATTAAAATGAAAACCCCTTTATCATTGTTTTCATTAACACTAATAAATTTTCTACTGTTGCAATGTTTTGTTTGAGTAAAACACACTGCACCAAATACCCCTGTATGAAAATGCACCAACATGAAAATTCATAATTTAATTGAAATAAAATTTTCATTACAAATAAAAATATATATGTTTATTTCAAACAATATTTTCTAAAATTACATTTTATTTTACTATCCACAAGCATTTTAAAACATCAATGTTTAATTTTATTTGGCACCTGTGACCCCCTCTAAAAAAATATAAACCATGGTATTAGTTATCAAACAAACCACCCAACCTGAGAAAAATAATTCTCCTTTATAATAAAATAATACTATTTTTAATAATACCATAAAGAAATAAATTAAACATAAATATCAAATAATATATTTTTAAAATTTCAATTTTAAATAAAAGGACACACATGTATCACTACCACAGAAACAAATTTACACAGCGCCACCATTTAACAATGCTAAAAAATGTTCTAATAAAGGGGTACCATTATCATCCCTAAAAAACAATTGATAAAAGGAGCTTTAATGGTGCTAAAAACACTATTAAAAATAATATATATATTTTTTCAATTTGTTTTAGATAAGGCTAAATAGAAATTTACAATTACAATATAAGATATTAAGTGAAAATGGATAATAAAATAATTAAAAATTATTTTTATTTAACAAATTACTTATTATTATTTACTAAAAGTCATTTATTAACAATTTTAAGACACAAAAAAATAAAAAATTAATAAAAAATCTAAAATATATTGAAAATTTAACTCAGATTTCGATGGGTCATAAATTTTGATCAGTTTGTATATTTTAGCTATACCACATATCAAATTGAAACTTGCGATGACATATTCAAACTATTGATAGGGAGGAATCTCCTATTACATTTTACAAGGCCCAAAAAGTCCCTATAATGTTGTTAAAAATGTGTTTTTAGTTGGGTGTATCCAAATTTTGTTACATTCAATGGACTTCTAGCTTCGTTTAAGAGGGTTTTATTCCAGTTTTCAGTGTGGACTAAATTTATTCACAAGTATTACATTCATATTTATATTAATGTTTTAAAATTTTATCATTTTTCATAATTTATTTTTATTTATAATCAAACATATAATAATATATACATATGCTGTATATATTCACACATAAAATTTTAGATTTATATATCTATTTGTAAACATATTTATATGTAAAGTAGATTTATAAATAAATAGAACATATGTAAATAAAAATTAATATCCATTTTATTTAAAATTAATATATATAATAATTTATATAAATATACAATTAATGTGTATATAATGTTTATATATATCTAAATATATTTGTGTGTGCACTGAAAAACCGATATATATTTATCTATATACTATAATATAAGTATATAAATATTAATATATAATATATTTAAATAAATATAAATGTGTATAATTATATTTATATATTCACACTGATATATAAATATATATATATTTATATATATTTATTTATTTATGTATTTATAAACACACAAACAGACACACACACAATAATTAGTATATATATGTAAATATATATATATATGGATAAAAACAATTAATATAAATATATAGATATATCACAAAATACATAAGAAAATGATATTGGTGAGTGGAAAAGGAGCAAGATTATGAGGATGACATCTCAGTTTCACAACCCAACAAAGGTAGGGGCGCACACGAATGAGTGATGCAGGTCCCTAGAGTTTTTAAATGGTGGAGGGATTCCTAGAATTGTTAAAAATGTGGGGAGGTTATACTAGCACTGTTAAAAGGAGGGATTGAGTTCTGATAAAATGGTGGATGTCCCACCCTCAAATTTGTTGAAAAATAATTTCCTTTTAAGAAATTATTTTTTTGACATTTATCAGTGATAAAAAAAGTGTCGACAAAGCTCCCATTTATTAGAAAAATTTTAGAACTGATAAAGGTCCTATTTTATCAATGTTGATAAAATAGGCCTTTATTAGTGTTGTTTTAGTAATGATAAAAGAGACCCCCTTTTAATATCATCAAGGATAATAATGTTTTTAAAGATATAAATGCCCATTTTGCACACTTTTAAAGTCCATATCTATAGTAGTTGAGTATTACAAGTCACCTTATGCATCTGATTGAGGTGGGGATGAATTCTACTCATCAAAAATGAAATATGGAAAATTTTCTAAAGTATCAAAACAATCCGAATATATATTCATTTCAAATAAATATAGATTAAAATATGGTAAACTAAATGTAGGGGTTCACGGCAAGATCTAAATTTCGGATCTATGGTGAGGTTTGGAAAGAATGCACCAAGGCTAGTGGAAAATGAGGGACTCTGGTAATCAAGGTGGCTGATGGAAAGAATCAATACCTAGCATGATGGTGAGAGCTAGAAATGAGGGACAAACCTTCCTCAAGGAAGGAGTTTATGACATGAGTGGAAGAACTCGTTCTAGTAGGGGATGGTGATTTTTCAGGTGGGTCATTGCCATTATCAGTAGATCTATCCATGTCGATGATATTCCCAGTGGTTCCCATTGAATTTTGTGGTTAGGGTGTCTGGGTCAGCAGTCAAATGGTAGGATGGATACCTTGTGGGATTTCAATCCATGCCTAATTCTTAGTTTATCTACCTTTGTCCTTCAGGATATATGGATTTGACATTGAGCTAATTTTATTTACTACTATTTTTAATTTCCTTGTATCTTTATGGGGCATGTTTCATTTGGGGATTCAATATTGAAATGGGTTACATCTCAATTAAGCTTAAAATGGATTCTACTATTTTTAATAGTGGGATTTTCCCAACATTTTCTAATAATAAATTTCACTGAAAAATTAAAATAACAATTAAAGAATCAATAAAATATAAAAATTTATAATATGAAAAAATTAACATAAAAAGAACATAATAAATGTGTCATTATGAAGATGGCGTAGTAACACTATTAGATGGATGGAAATCCATCCTTAAATGATTTGTAAGTCATCACATCTACTCCATCATATGATCATGTTGTTGATGCTACTGCTGTCGTTGATGCTCTTGATGTTGTATATACTCTTCCTAATCTCTAACTAATATATGAATAGTCTCATACTGAGCTCATAGCCTTTCCTCATACTTTACAGATGTGGAGGATGATGATCTCATACACACTATGTTTTTTGGAAGATATTATGGAGAGAGAAAATATTAATGATGGTTTCCGCATTTATTTGGACACGTTGTGGTGACACATCATGGTGAAAACCTACCATTGATTCCCCATTTAATTTGGTAATATAAATTTAATAAAGGGGAAGACAAAGGAGGGTGAAGGAAGGATATAAATGGGGATCTCTAACACTAGTTTTTATCATCAGATTCAGAAGCAACACATCTTTATCCTTGAGTACATTATTTTGTGAGGTGTTCATCCACATTTTGAAAGATAGAATTTATTGTGTGTTTTGTCCTTGTAATTACGGGAGAGACATTTTTTACCCACATTTTACCTTAATAAAATCATTCTATTTTCTTGTGGTTGTTTAACCGTTTAATTTTTAAGGTTTCCACGTTACATATGGTGTTCTATAATTCTGTACATTTCTAATTAATTTCTATCTCATAATTATCGTTGATTTGATTGTCCAATTGTTTTGGATCCTAAAAAGTGGTATCATAGGAATGAGTTTTTAGCCTACTAAAATTCTGGACGAACGATGTGTCTAAATGGCGGAGAAATACAATATGTAAAAATTCAATGGAAATAGTTTTACATTTTGGAAAATGAAAATAAAATAGTTTCCGCGGAAAGATAAATGCCTACATGTGATTTTACAGAAACTGGGTGGTGTGATTGAGGAAAAATGGAGTGACATGGATAGTAATGATATTTCCAACATCCATTTGTCTTTGGCAGATTGGGTCCTATCAGGCATTGTGGAAAAAAGACAGAAAAAGAAATTTGGGATACTATGACAAAGCTATATGAGGAAAAGTCACTCCACAATAAAATTCTCCTGAAGAGAAAATTATACACAATTCGAATGGTGGATTCATCATCGGTGACTAACCACATCGACACCCTCAATACCATTTTCTCTCAACTTACAGTGTGGATATATATAATTATGGATACTAAACATGCGGAGATTCTACTCAAAAGCATTGAATATTAATGTGATCAACTTATCATCAACCTCATAGATAATTTCATAATGGATCTATTTCCCTTCAATGATGTTGTGGCTACGGGTATTGAAAAATAATGTTGGCACAAGAAAAAGGAGTACAAACATACAAATTCACACCATGTGGAAGCTCATTCAATGGAAAGAAGAAAAATGGTGGAGTGTTGTTCTAGTGAGAACATGAATCATGGAAGGTCCAAATCAAGGAGCAGGAAGAAAAACATCACATGTTACAATTGTAGTAAAAGGGGGTATGACAGAAAAGACTATTGGAATAATAAGGTTTGTGAGAATACCTCTCAGAGAAATGTGGAGAGTACATCTGGAAATTTAGACATACTATTCAGTGATGCAGAAATGAATATTGAAAGAAGAAAACTTCTTGAAGACGTATGGATTATTAACTCAGGAGGAACACGAAACATGAAATCTCTACTGGAATGGTTTGACCAATATGAAACAATCCAAGAAAGGATTTTGTACATGGGGAATGATAATAAATTTCATGATCGTTGGAGTTGGAACCATTAAACATAAGATGAATGATAACATAGTCTGAACCATCCAAGGTGTACTCTATGTGGAGGGTCTCAAGAAGAACATTTTGTCCCTGAGAAAATTTTATGACATCGGATGAAAGACTTGCACTGATAAAGGGATGATGAATATTGTGAAGGGATTACTTGTGTTGATAATGGCAGCGAAGATATTAGATAACTTGTATGTGATTATGGGTGAAATGTACAAGGAAGTAGAGATAGTTGTCTCATCAACTACCTTGATGGAAGAGTTAACGACGTTATGGAATCAGAATCTTGGCCATATGTCTGAATGAGGCCGAAAGAATCTTGAGGATCAAGTGTTTTTTACTAGGATTATGAAGGCATCCTTACTATTTTTTAGGAATTGTGTTTTGAGTACGAAACACATGTTGATGTTTGGAATTTCAATGATTAGGAGCAAGTAGATCTTGGATTTGATTAATTCCAAGGTTTGGAAAGCTCCGGTTGTGTCCCTAGGAGGAGTAAGGTACATTGAATATTTCATTGATGACTATTCCAGGAGTTGTGGGTTGTTTTGAATCAAGATGAAAATTGAATATCTTTGAAGTCTTCAAAACATTCAAAGTGAAAAATCAGATTGAATCTGAAATAAGATAAAGTGTTTGAGGACTAACCATGGTAGTGAATATACAATCAACAATTTTTATTCTTTTTGTTAATAGGAATTAATCAAGAGTTAGTTCATGGTGGCATACAGTACTTAGTAGAATGGAGTGGCAGAGTAGCTGAATATAACCTTTTTGGACATAATAAGGGAGATTCAAAAGACTACAGGAGTTACCAGGACATTCTGGTTAGAAGCAGTAAATACTACCTGCTATGTGATCAATCGATAACCTTTATTGAAAATTGATATGAAGATGCCGATGGAGATGTGGAATGGTAATCCTGATAATTATTCTCAATTACATATATTTGGAAGTCATGTATATGCACTATTTAATGGACAAGAAAGATCGAAGTTGGACTCAAGATCCAAGGAATGTATCTTCTTAGGATATGTTGGTGGTGTGAAGGGGTATTGATAGTGGGATCCCATTGCCCACAATATTATCATCAGTAGAGATGTCATCTTTTCTAAACACAAAGTGAAAATGAATATTGATAAACACACATAGAAAGAGAGTAAAGAAACAAAAACAGTCCAGGTGAAGGATGAAACAAAGGAATAACCATTTTTCAATGAGGAATTACCAAAGCATAATGATCAAGTACTATATAATACTATACTACAACGACCAAATAAAGAGAAAGGAGTGAAAACATGGAACTAAGATTATGTCACTGAGAGAAATGTTTCAAATTTCATATTGACAGAAGATAGAGAGCAATCATCTCTTTTGGAGGACACCCAGAGTCCAAATATATAATCATGGATGTCGGCGATGTAGGAGGAACACGAATCCCTGAACATGAACAAGACTTGGGATATTGTTCCATTACTTCATGGGAGTAATGTTATTGGAAAAAATGGGTCTACAAGATCAAGAGAGATGAAACAGACTAGGTGGAAAGATATCATGTGAGACTGGTGGTTAAAGGATATGCTCAGAAGGAAGGTATCAGATTCAATGAAATATTTTATTGTATTGTTAGACTAACAAATATACAGTCAGTGATGGTGATTTGTGCTACATACACTCTACATCTAGAGAAGATAGATGTGAAAAAAATATTCTCCATGGTGACCTTGATAATGAAACTTATATTCTCTAATGAGAAGTTTTTGTTGAATCAGGTAAGGAGAACATGGTTTTCAGGTTGAAAATTTTCTTTACGGTCTCAAACATGTGTTGAGGTGTTGTTACAAGAGATTTTATTCCTATATCCTGAGACTGTGATATAATAGACTTAATTCTGATCCTTGTTCATATTTCAAGGGTCTATATTCTAATGATTTTATCATTATTCTATTGTATATGGATGAAATGTTGGTTGGAGGACCCAAAAAAATGATCAAATCTTGGAGATGATGGCACAATTGTCTAGGGAGTTTATATGAAGGACATGGGACAAGAAAACAAGACTCTTTGGATGCAAATATACTAAGACATGAATAATGGAAATATTTGGATATCACAAAAAAATTATTTGTGTAAAGTCTTGGAATGATTCAAAATGAAATACCATAACAAAATTTCTAACCCTCTTCCAATTAATTCCATGTTATCCTCTACGAAGAGGCCTAATAGTGAAAAATAGAAGATGGAAATATCTTGAGTGTCGTATGAATCAACAGTGGGGATTCTAATGTTCCCCATGGTTTGTACTTGAACATACATTGCACATACAGTGGGAGAAGTTAGTAGGTACATGGAGAATCTAGGATGAAATCATTGGGGCATGCTGAATTGGATCCTAAGATATAATAGGGAAACCTCATATGTTGCATTATGTTTTGTAGGATCAGATTTCACTATCAAAGGCTATGTTGATTCAGATATTGTAGGTGATTTTGAACATAGAAAATCCACTACTGGTTATGTGTTTACTCTTGCAGGAGGATCTATGAGCTGGATTTCAATGTTACATTAATTTTTGGATTGATCAACAATGGAGGCAAATTAAATGTCCTTTACATAGTCATGAAAAGAGTTTATTTGGGTGAAATGTTTTTTGGAGGATATCAGGCACAAACAAGATCATATTTCATTGTTTTATGATAGTTAGAGTGCCTTTCACATTGTAAGGAATCCATATTTTCATTCCAGGATGATGCAAATTGGTGTAAAATATCATTTTTTTAGATACTGTGAATGATATAAGTGTCGACTTGTAAAAAATCCACACTAAAGAAAATATGGATGATTTCATGGTGAATAAGATTGTTTCTAGTAAGTTCAGATATTATAGATCCTTGAGAAACCTTGTAGAGACATGAGTATTAGGTTTGGTAGATAGAAGGGATGTGTGGAGATGTGATTAGAACTTAATCAAATATCCAAGTGGGAGATATGTTGGAAAACATTATGGAGAGAGAAAATAATAATGATGGTCACCACATTCATTTGGAAACATCATGGTAAAAAGTCATGGTGACACCCTACCATTGATTCCCAATTTAATTTTGTAATAAAAATTTAATAGTGAGGAGGCTAAAGGAGGGATAAGGCAGGCTATAAAAGGGGATATTCTACAACTATTTTCATCATCAGATTTAGAAGCAACATATGTTCATCCTTATGTGCAGTATTTTGTGAGGGTTTTCTCCATATTTTCAAAGAGCTAATTTCTTGGAAGTTTTCTCTTTGAAATTGAGAGACAGAGACATAGAGCGTTTGTACCCACATTTTTCTATAGTGAAATCCTTCTATTTGCCTTTGGTTTTTACCCCATTCATTTGAGGGGTCTTCCACCTTACATCCAGTGTTTTATCCTCACTTTTTCACTTTATTTATATCTCTAAATTATCATTGAATTGATTGGAAAATTGTTTACAATCCTAATTTTTTTTCTAAATGATGACATCACTACAGTTCTATAGTAACTAGTCAATGTCTATTGTAAACGATTTTCAATCACAATATCTTTCTAAATACCACTTTTCACCACCCATGACTATGTTTTCTAATTTAAACATACTCACACGAGGCCTTGACATGGTCATATATCTTATCCTAAATACCAAATATATGATAAATCTATATCTAATATATCCCAACTAATTACAAAAATATAAATAAAATGATAAAAAATTATATTATATTAATTTATAAAACATAAAAAAAACACTAACCACAATTAACTACTATCTCTCACCAGCAATCTTCCCAATACTACTATCTGTGTATATCATCTTGAACACATCAAAAATGTAATAAATGGTTCAACCACAAACAATATTAATTTATCATATATATATATATCATATTAAATAATATTATTTACCTACTTTTGATGATTTATTCTAAAAGTACGACTCTCAACTCTATGTGTGACATCCTGCCAGCCTCAATTATATTAGCTATAAAATGGTAGCTTCCTGAAAGTATCGTCTATCTAGTAAGTGATAAATATAAATGAATTCTGGGTGGGGAAACTACCAAAATAATAGGTTTTCATAGAGCCATACTTTTTCAACTCTAGAAAATGCTGATAAAGGGGGTAACTTTATCAATTCATATTTTATAGGTGATAAAGGTTCCTCCTTTATCATAGATTTTTTGTATTGTTAAAGGGCCCCCCTTTATTAGTATTGATAAACGGTATATTTCAGAAAAAAAAACATTAAAAATAATATATTAATATATTAAAATATAAATATATTGATATTAATATAAATATAATATATATATTTTTAAATATGTTTTAGATATGTATAGGTAGTCATTTACACCAAATGTAAAATATGTTTAGAAAAAATAGCTAATAAAATATTTTAAAAAAAATTTATTAATTAATATTTTTCTAAATCTTAACAATTAGTAATGATTTAATAAAAAATTGACGACCCAAAAAAAGATCTAAAATAAGTTGATAACATAACTCAATCATCAAACGGTGATAAATTTTGATCCATGTGTTTTTTTGAGCTCTACTACATATCAAATCGAAGCCTACAGTGAAAAATGAACTTTTCTTCCTCCAGCATCTTACAATATTTCTAGGTAGGTGAGATATCAGTTTTTCAACATCTTTAATGACATAATAGTTCTAGAGGGGTAATAACCATATAGAATGAATATCTTTTCAAAAAAAGATTTCATGTTAATGGTTCTAAAATCACATGACTGTCATGTTTTACTTTACGATTTTATTCTTATAACTTTACATTGAATTTTTACAAGAATGTCCTTTATAAGTTAACATAACATTGTTTCTTCTACAATCCTATATGCAGTAATGTTATGGATCAGGTGAAATTGAAAAATATAGAAAGAGAAATTATTATTATATTATGGGATTTAAAAATGTTCTTCCTACTAGAATTCATTGATATAATGGTTAATTTGATTGTTCACATAGTGAGAGAGATTAGAATATGTGGTCCTAAACACTATTGATAGATGTACCCCATTGAACGATGTATAATGATTTTTAATGGGTATATATAAAATCAAATTGTATCAGAGGTTATAAGGAAGATTTATATATTTTTTAGGAAGCCATTGAATTTTGTACCAAATTCATTTTAGGTTTGTAATGAATTGGTCTATTGAAATCTCATCACACTAGGTGGCTAGCGGGTGAGGAATTTCTGGAAGAGATATAGTCACAAACAATATTGTAGATCATGAGTAGGACACCTTTATGTTTTGAATAATGTTTTGGAGGTTTCTCTATATGTTGAAACCCACAAATAAATTATTGGGCATTTTAATCCATCACGAGCTTAAATATGGATATCAAATGCACTAAATAAATAGTTTATAGAATGGTTTTGGGACTATATTATTAATTATTCAGATGAAAATCCTAATTCAATATCACAACAACTTTAATGGTTAGCTAGAGTACCAAGTGTGAATGTATTATCATACAATGGTTATGTAATTAAGGGTTATATGTACTATAAAAATAGGCATTATAAATTCAATACCGTTAAAAATAGTGGAGTTACCAATGTTGCTGAAGCGATCCATATTTTTGGTACTAAGGACAAAAATCCAACTGATGTGAATATTTCATACATTGGCATCATCAAAAAAAATATGGGAGTTGGATTATACAACATTCCATGTGTTGATTTTTCAATTAAAGTGGGTTGATAACATGAAAGATGTAAAAATAGATGAATTTGGATTAGTGATGTTCTATTTCTGTAAGGAAGGGTGAAAAGACGAACCATTTATAATGACATCATAGGAAGTACAAGTATTTTATGTTCTAGATAACCCAAACTGAAAGTGGTCAATTGTTATGTTATCAACCAAAACCACTAAAGGGTCAGATGAAAATTCAAATGAGGGTGACACTTTCATTAGAACATCATAATCATTTCATAGAGGTCCTAAAGTATATGGTATTTTCCTTCCAGAGGAGACCAAAATGAAAGGACTTGAATATTCGATATAGTGGTCAAATATCTTCAACCGTTAAAAATTGTGAGTTTAATAATTAGGAATTTTTTTTAATATACATTGTATTATCCCATGTTATTATATGTTTGTTGTTGTATTGACGTAATAAAAATTAAATGTTAAACCACTTCTGTAGATAATAAATTATGTACATGCTGGATTCTTGTTTGTTAATAATAGTCCAAGGGTTCCCTCATGTGTTGATTTTTTACATGGGTGTGTGGGTTATTTCATTAGGGAGGCGGATGAGCCCGTAAGGGGTGCCGCCTTCTTAGGGTTTCCCCCAATTGCTGTCTCTTTTTCTCGCCTCATATCGACATCAGAGCTCTCCTAGTCACTCCTTTTTAGTATTTTCATGGCAGCTGTTCCTCTTCCTGGCGGAGTGTCGAGGTACCTCCGTGGACGAGGTCGTCTGGGATTTTCCCACCATTTACTGTCCTGTTATTTTGGTAGTCCGGTGTTGACAGCATTTGTAGATCCAGATCCTCTTGAATGGGGGTCGACGCTACGATTTTGTGTTAGCTTATGGCACGTGCGGCGGTTCGATGTGGATTCTCTGTGAGTTTGCGAAGGTGGAGATAGTATCTGGCTCTAATTTGCAGCTTGGCGTCGTGACATATTTTGTGGTTTTGTTCACTTTTTGATTTTCTGCCGGTGTGATTTGTCTGTGGGTGTGGATGAGCCCTTTTTGGAGCATGGTGATTCCGGGTTCTCATTTTTCGGTTCGTTCGAATCTGAAATTGTTGCAGTTGTGTCATGAATGAGATGTATTGGGTTTTCATGGTAAAGTTTAATTGCGAATTTCTGTTTTAGTGATGAGTTTGCTTCTGGTTTCATCCACCATTTGTGTGAGATAGTATGATTTGGGTGGAGGACCATTTGTTAGTGATGGAATTATTGGTTTTGGTGACCGATGAAGGATTCAGTATGGGGTCTTAGATCGGGTATGTTTGCGTTGTTTGGGGACATCATAAAGAAGAGAATTAAGGTGTCCATGAGGAATGTTTGAGATGATGTGTGTTGTTTGATCTGTTTATTTTGGATTTTGGATTGTGGATTGTGGGTGATTGGTTTAATGTTTGTAGGTTATCACTAACCCAAAATGTGACTTATTTGAAAAAAAAGAAGTTTCAGTCATAATTATTCACATTCTGGTGCTCCCAATCCTGAGGAACAATAGGTATTTCAAACTATTGTTTCTTTGATTATAGAGGAACAATGAACTTATTCATGTGCTAGTAATCCCAATCCCGAGGAATAAAAGGTTTTTCAATCTATTTTTTTACCCCAGTGTTGAGTTTCAACAAACCATCTTCACATGCTGATGCTACTTATCCATAGAAACATCATATTGAAGATGTTGAATATTACGAAATGTTAGGTGACGAAGGACTAGTGATGTAGAAAAAATTTGTGCTCCATAGTTTGATGGTGTTAGCAAAAATCATGAAGGTAAAAATAAAAGACATCAAATATGAGGCCAGATGGAATGCACAGGGCCAGCATGTTAACTCCATCATGGTCATTTTTAGTAGTTACATTGGAATCATCACTTCGTAATGCATGCCAACTAGTGTAGTTTTGTGGCACCATGGTGTTCTAGCGCTTAAGACACTAATGTGGGAAGAGATTGCAGTAACATTATGATATCATTTCTTTATTTCTCTAAAAAATAAATTAATGAAACAATGAATTATTCTTCACTATCCCTGGAAGATTGAATTTATATTAGATAAGTCCAATAAGAAATATGCATGAATTATTTATATAATGATTCGTAGTGTATTTCACACAATTCTACTGAGTCATCATCTAAAATAAGCCGAATGGAAAATAAACCCACACCCACTTCTTATGTATGCACACCTGATAACTGAATACGAATGAGATTTGTTTAAAGACTTCATATCGATGTGTCTTCTCAATTACACTATGGCAAGTAATATATTTTTTTAAAATAAATATATTCATCACATTGAGTTACAATCTTTTATTTTTGATGTTGAAACTGAGTGTTGAAAATAATGGAGGGGTAGAAATATCAACATACCACTACCGTAAATCAAGGATGGGGTACGCTTCACTTGAAAAAAATGGTACATATTTTAAATCTACCGTAACACTTTTATATGAAATCAAACGAAAAAATAATTATGTTCCTCTATGTATATGAAGATTGATGAATCTAAATCTAAATCCACTTCCAAATACACCATGTGTTGTGGAATGAGGTATGTGAAAATAAAAAATGGATACTAATAGATGAAAATACATAATAAGGGTGGGAAACATGTATAATTATGAAATAAAAAAAATTATCTTTAAATAGAAATTACATAAATATGATTACTTATTTTCCTATATTTTCTATCTTGCTTAGTCACATGAATCATCAACACCTGTATCAAATGAACACCTACTATCAGTGTCCTTATGGAGGACAGAACAATATGGTCACATCAGAGTTGTGGGTTTTGGGGTGACAATGCAAACATATTTTGATAAAAAAACAAGAGGAGGATAAAGATGAAGAAATGAACTAGATGAAAGAAAGACTGGATACACATTAATAAAAATTACAAAAGAAAAGAGAATTACTAGAAGCATTTATAGAGAGAAGCGAAGAGAAAAAAGAACTCAATAATAACAATTGCTGGAATATTCCTCCCCACACCCACCAGCTTTGAGATGAACAATTCCCGTCAAAAAGATCTCTTGGAAAAGTTAATCAATATTCTAAAAATTGTTTCTATAAAATTTGAATCATATAGACACGGATACCTTTATGGTGTTGATATTATATAGGGTTATAATGATTTTGATTTATATCTATTAACACCCACCCATCACCTAGTAGTGATGGATACAATGTTCAATATCCAAAACAATGTGCTAAACAATATACCACTTCCAATAGGTCTTATGAGAGTGTCGATTAGTGTATCCCATGATCTGAGCGCTGATCAATCTATTCCGACTGACGAGGAAGATATTCATAAGGTTGACCAATTTTTGTAACATTCATCGCATGTCCATCAAATATTGTAAAAAAATATGTTGATAAGGAGATATTCATTTCCTATTTATTATTCATGCTAAACATTTAGTAATTAATAAAAAAGGACTGAAATGATGAATGATATTACAAATCTACAAAGGGATGGGGTTAAATGAAAGTTAGACTAAAATACATTTAAATGATCAACCATCTGCTTGAAAATATCTTCCAAAAACCAAATTTACCCCACCCATTGAATACCCACATTTACTAACATTAAATGTTTATGCGGATACAATGATACAAAGTGCTAGTAGTCACATAGTTGATTTTGATGAAAACATTTGTGGGGAGTATGTTACTGACTACATTTATTCTAATAATGTAGTTGAAATCATCAACTATGAATGGATAGGTGCCTCAATTATATGTTTATACATGAGGTACATTTTCGTGATTTAATTTTACAAAAGAGGATATACCATGATAATTATGAATAAATATATTTCATATTTTTTTAGGAATATATATAAATACCAATTCAATGGATTTACCCATAACAAATTGGACTCATTAGTCTTCACCTCACCTCTACAGACCAAAAAAAAGAATCCAAACAAATGAATGAAACAAGGGAAAACCTGGTAAAATCGATTGAAAGAAAACATGGGGATAAAATAATATTATTAATATAAATGATGTTGAGATAAAATGCTACAGTTTAATCATGTTTTATTAATTTTTCATTTTATTCATTACTTATTCCTTTTTTTGGAAACACCGGATCTCATTACAATCAATTTGTATACTCTAAATATTTATTTATTGGTTTCACAACATAGATTACCAAAAAACAGAGCACATATGATAACATTTTTTAATTTGTAATATACTACATCCAATATTTTTGAACTAAACTTCAAGTTATATAATAATATTATTTTTTAATTAGGATTCTATTATTATAATATGGTGTGTAAATATCATCAAAATCATGGAATGAGGACAAGCATTACACACAAGGACCCACAAAAGTTCTATAACTAGATATTTATCAATGTATATATAATAATATTATACTATCCAAAAACATATAAAAAATTACTTCTTTCCCTCAATATTTCTACAGTTTCTAAAATAAAAAAATGTAAAATATTTTGGTTATAATGTTTGTAAATTTATGAGAGAGATCATATTCCATCTAAAAAACACATCCGCGAAGAGGTTTTTTCAAAGTTAATTACTACATTATATAAAATATTTATTAATCCATTGTGAATTTATATTTTTCCAGTTATATTATGACTGTCGAAAAAAGTAATATTTATATGATGATATAATTTTTCTTAGAAACAAATGGGCGTCATACATGATCATGGAATGTATACAAATGGCCAGAAGATGTGACTTCTATAGAAGTAATATATTGTTTCATATTTATGTTTAATTTGTTTCTTTTTAGTATTACCCTCATAAGTATTTTTTTCTTATATTGGAGGATTCCTTAGAATTTAGGAATCTTTTGAGACTTTGGGACATGTAGGAATCAAAAACACCTCAATCTGACATATGACTTGATCTGTATGACTCAAAGTTTGTCTTTTTATTTAAAATTGACATTAATATTAGTACAACATAAAACTCACAAACTCAAAACCAAAAAAGGAAATCAATTTTTTTTTACTTTAGTATAATGATCTATATGTCATTCAAGATGTGTAGGAATCAACCGCACACCAATCCAAAAAATGGTGTGACTAGTTTGACCTAGAGTGTCTGTTATTAGTTTTAAATCAACATTTTACTTCAAAATATTTCACTCAATAAAAATTGATAAAACACAGTCAGATTGTCTTAATAATATAGTAAATCAATTAATAAATAATTTTTTACATATAGGAACTGTTCTCATGTCATACTGAAACAATATGTGACTGGTATTAGTTAATGTGCATGTTTCTAGTTTATAATGAAATTTTACTAAAAGGGACAAGTGACATACTGAAAAAAAAAATATTTTTATTGTTTTGATATATTATTACAACTATCCATAAGTCACATGGGATTTATAGAAATCAGTTTCTCCTCAATATGATGCACAATGTGACCAGTATGACTCTAAGTCCGTCTTTTTATTTAAAATTGACATTAATTTTAGTAAAAATGAACAAGTGACATACTGAAAAATGAGAAAACACATTCAGATTGTTTTAATACTATTGTGTAAATATTATTTAGTCATTTTGGATGTATAGTAATCTTCTGCACCTTAATATGAGGCACAATGTCACCATTATGAAAATAAGCACATCTTTTTTTTTTAAATATACATCAATTTTAGTAAAATGGACAATTGACCTGCTTCAAAATGAGAAAACACATTTGGATTTTTTGATATTGTAGGAAAAAGATCCAAAAGATAGTTGGGATGTGTAGGAATTATCTGAACCACAATGTGGCCCTCAACAACTCCCAAATGTAGCTATAAAATGAGCTGCACAATTTTCATCTCTCCCAAAAAAGGATGATCAACAAGAATAGAATAAAAGAACCAATGATCTAATTGTGTTGATAATAGAACCAAAGGCATGGTGGCAAATTTTATCCTACTCTAGCGCGCCAATTATAACTTCGCAATCAAATTTTACCACAAGTTGAGAGATGAAATGAATTGCATACCCTTATAGATAGTCATGGACACTGCTATAGGAGGAGACCAACAAGCAATTTATGATTAATGACGATTCAAAATAATAGAGCCTGCATGGTCCTAGTGAACCGCCAGAAGGTCAAAAGAGACATCACCTAGAATTTTCACATTAGTATTATGTTTGAGAATACGCTGAGGGGGATGAATCCATCCGATGAGAGAGGGATGAACAATTATTTGATAACTGTTGTTGAAACCCACATTTTGGAGTCGATTATTGCGTAACCAACATTAAAACTCCCACTAATATAGTTTTAACATATCTTATCCATTAACTAAAATCAAAACTCTATTTTTGTGAATTATAACATTTATAATGTATAAATGAACAATCATGATGAATTCATAACATATTTGTACGTTAATTATTCTCAGGCATCAATATATTTATTAACCAAATTTATTGGAAGAATATATTTATTTTAATCTATATTTATTTCATTATTATTATAATTATAATTATATATATTTAAAAAGAATATATATATATTTATTAAAATAATATAAATAAAAAATATATTTATTATTTAAAAATTATTTATAATATTATATTTATTTAAATATAAATTTATTTACTTATACCTTATTAATACTTTTATAAAACAGTTTATATATATTTGAATTATTAATAAATATATATTAATTATCAATATGTGTTTTTTTATTTACTTTATACGAATAAAAATTATTTTTTATATAAATGTAATATTTTTATATAAAATAATATTATTAATTATTAAAAAAAATTATCACCCCTAAAAATAGCATTTTTCTTAGACTATATGGTTTCGCCAAAATTCTTCCATTTTTTAGATAATTGATAAAAAAATGACAGGGTTTCTATTTCAATGATTCATAACTGGGGCTCTTACTGGTTTGATATTGAGGAGGCTCGTCCACCTTCACCAGTTCATTCCCCTCCTATCAGATGGCTCACCGCCTTTGGGTGTTCTTGTAACGCCCCGACCCCAGTTGCCCAGAGTCGGTGCATTACTTCGTAACATTGGCATGATCACAAGAAAGATCAAATCCCGAAAGACCGATTGGTTTAGTAGCCTTGGAAACACTAGATATAATCATAAAGTTTTACATTACATCATAAAATGAAAAACTACTACAACAACAAAGTCTCCATAATCCACACTACTATCCCCTCATAATATCCCTGCAGGTCATTCATAATTTACTTCTTCACATCCTGGGGAAAAATAAAACATAGAAAAGGGGTGAGCTCAAATGCCCAGTAAGGATAACAATATAGCGGAAACTTTTATAAATAAGAATAAACATTTAAGGTAATGCATTACTAAAACAAAAGCCTTTTAAAATTGAACTTCAACATGGTATGGCAAAAGTAAAATGAAATAATTCCATTTACTTATTCACATGGATATTCTACTAATCGAATAATCACATGCAAAAATCAATAACCACTTTCATAATGTTGGAATGCATAATGCCAGACTATCATAACCACATAGCCAAGGCCTCGTGCCAAGACTACAAATAAGATTTTGTCAAGGCCTTGTGCCAAGACACTAGTTTGTCTCATGAGACCTACCGATGCATCGAGGAGCTATAGCGGGCTCCACCCGTCACTTATTAAGTCCAATGCATTCCCATATGAAAAGGTTTAAACATAACATAAACATTCGTATTAAAACTAGCATACGAAATGTCAATAATTTCACCATAAACTATGAATGGTATAAAAATAGCACATCCACAGTCAAACATATCACAAAACCTTCAATACAATATAGAAGTTTTGTATCATAATAAATCAACTTCAAATAATCTTAAAATCCATCAAAGGATGTTGACGTAGATGAAATCAAAATTCTTTTTAAAGAAATATCTCCTTTTATTTTGAAATCATTTAAGATCCATATAAAACAAAACATTTTCTTTGAAAATATTCTTATAAGCTTGTAAGGAAAACTTTTAAGATTTTATAACGGCGTAAAATAACCGCACCCGCCGTATAAGTTAAAAAAAACATTCTTACCTCAATTCTGTCGAAAAGGTTAAAAAAGACCTTGTTTTGAAAACGACGGAAAGATTCCTTTATAAACCTCTTATAAAAAGTCAAACAAGGGTATAAATGACTTTAACCCATATTCTTGTAAATAGTAAAAATGTTTTGAAATACATTTTGAAGAAACATGGATGTGGATGATAAAGAGATCCCAGTAGATTATTACATATAAACAACCTCGGATAATGAAGAGATTGTGAAATAACCCTTACCTTGTACTTTTCCTTGGTTGGGGTAGGTTAACCTCCTGTATAATGGTGAAATAGTTGTTATTAAATTATACAAGAATCATATATATTAATATGATATCATATATGATCTTTTAACATTGATTTGTTAATAATATCTTAGAATTATCGTCGTTTCGGGAGTTAACTTACTCATTTTATTTTATATGTTTTGTTACATAAGCCATGGTTGTTGTATCTTATTCATATCCAGAATGATATACAGTCCATAAACATCATTTTTAAATCATCAAATGATAATTATACTTGAATGGATACGATGGAGAATGAATCTCATCGCGTTCGTGGAGACGGTAGTCCGTACGTACGCACGAGCGACAATATCATTCTTTTGATATTAAAATAGTATATAAATGGATGGTATATCATATATAACGAATCATTAACATGTTATATTTATTATTTACATGAGTTACACATCATTATTATACCCATCCAAATAATATTATATTGAATAACAATTACACCACGACGTGGAGACGGTAAGCCGTACGTACGCACGTATGGTGACATGTTATTCAAAGGGTGGATAGAATACTGAATATGATTGTACCATATTTATAATAACATCACAGTATATGTGAGATACTGGAGTTATTATTTCAGAATGGTAAGAACAAAGGAAGAAGAAGTGGAAGAAGAAATGAACTTAGAAAAGGTTGGTGAAATCATTACCTCTTCTTCGGGTTCTTCCTATTGATTTGATCAAAAGGGCTCCTTAGGTTGGCTTTCTGATCAAACTAAGGCCTCTAGGTTGTAGTGAGGGATGTTGGGAGAGTATTTGGGCAGAGTTTGGCCGAACCAAAAGGCTTTGAAGGTGTGAAGAAATGAGAAGGAGGAGTGCCCTTTTATAAGAGGGGTGAGGGGCACCTTTGGAAAAGCTAGAAATATTAATTTATAATAAATTCCTATTCGGTTTCTAATGGCTCCAAAGTTGACTATTCAAAGGATAAGGTGGGGATAGGTCGCAAACCACTCAACCAATAGAATTTAGACAGGTTTGGGTACTTATATTAACCTTATCTTTAAGTATTAACTCTAAGTTAATTAGTTTCACTTTTACAATGTCTTTTTGTATTTTTATATAATATGGTTAATAAACTTACTATATACATCCAAGCGACCCCCAAGTGGTCCATTAATGATTAACCTATCATAATATAAGTCTCTTGGCCGAACCTTAGATTTTTAGGAATTTAATATCAATTAATAATATAATATTTGTTTTAAGAACTCTTTTATTTCAATTTTGACACTATTCAATAGTTGATTTTTGTGAAACTCATAACAGATTGATTACTTCGAACAAAGTCAATTAAATCAATCCTAATATTTCATATTATCCTAGAAAATTAGTTTAATTCATTAAAAGTTTCATATTATATTTATTTGGGTATTTATAATATCAATTATTTTAATTTTTCACTATTATAGTAATTACTGCATCATCATTGTGTCATAAATTAAATAAATTATTAAATGTCTAAAAATTATAAATAAAATATCATTATGTAGGAAATATTTTTAGCTTTCTAATGAATATTTATAATCGAAAATTCAACATGTATAACCCTATGTAAAAATTGTTCTTCTAAAAGATGTAAGCTTATGCCATTTTTATTTTTATTTTAACTTTATTATTATAATGTGTCCCTACCACATACAAGTGGATTCAAGGGGTCCCCAAATTGACCCAAGGATGCCCATGGTCGGGTATGTGTCCACCAATAAGGTTAGGACACGTTCTAGGGTAATTTTGTATTATTATAATATTATTTTTTAACCCTTATTTACCGGATTTACCCTTTAACCATGGTAAATAAAATATTTACCGCAGTAATTATTCAAAATGTCTAAAAATAAAAGTTACCTATTTACACAATTTGAACATCCTGATTCCAAATATGGAATCCATTTTCCTAAATTCAAAACACAGAAGTGGCAGAAATTAATTTAAAATTAATTCCCGCTGTCAAAACAAAAAGCGTGTTTTTAAGAGATAATAACTATCAAAAGATTAACACTTGTTTATGTTCGGTTTAATTGTAAAATTATGTCCAATGACCAACATTATATTAAATGGTAAAAATATATTCTAAATATACTTTAAAACCACTCAAATTCATAATTTATCACTATTAATTATTTTGATTAAAAAAGTTGTTTTTAATTAAAATTTAGTAATTTTCACTATTCATCAAAATATAAAAGTTATCCGAAAAGTACCAAAATTTCACCCTAGGATAATTTCGATATTCCGAATCCAAAAATGAAGTCCATTTTGAAATATAAAATAT